>CAMQQG010000131.1:0-18305 GCA_947034895.1 Rhytidiadelphus loreus
GGCCGCCTCGGAATGGGTGCGGCGAGGCGCCGGCCGGCGGTGCCGGTCTCGGGCCTGCTCGGGGACACTTCTCGGGGACACTTCTCGGGGACAATCCCCGAGACCCGCAGGCCACCCCACCGACCTCATGACTGCTCCAGCCCCGGGGGGCCGACCCCAAGAGGCCGCACTCGCCACCGGCGCCTTCGGCGCGCTGGGCGTCGTCTTCGGCGACATCGGCACCAGCCCGCTCTACACCCTGAAGACGGTGCTCGACATGACCGGCGGCCCCCAGGCGCCGACGATCCTCGGGGTGGTGTCGCTGCTGGTATGGACGCTCGTCGTCGTGACGGGGGTCAAGTACGCCGGCTTCGCAATGCGCATCGACAACGACGGCGAGGGCGGCATCCTGGCGCTGCTGGCGCTGCTCTGCGGCCCACACGCGAAGCGCCCGCTGATCATCGGCGCGGGCCTCTTCGGCGCCGCCCTGATCTACGGCGACGGCGCGATCACCCCCGCGATCTCGGTGCTCTCGGCGATCGAGGGTCTGAAGCTCGTCGAGCCGAAGATGCAGACGTATGTGTTGCCGATCACGGTCGGGATCCTGGTGGCGCTCTTCGCCGTCCAGCGGCTGGGCACCGCGCAGATCGGGCGCGCCTTCGGGCCGGTCATGGCGGTCTGGTTCGTGACGATGGCGGCGCTCGGGATCTGGGGCATTGCCCAGCACCCGGCGGTGCTTCTTGCCCTGAACCCGGTGCATGGCCTGAACTACCTCCGCCACAGCGGCGCCACCGGCTTCACCCTGCTGGGCAGCGTGTTCCTGTGCGTGACCGGTGCGGAGGCGCTCTACGCCGACATGGGCCACTTCGGCGCCCGTCCGATCAAGTTCGCCTGGGCCGGGCTGGTGTTCCCGAGCCTGGTGCTGAACTACGCGGGGCAGGGCGCGATCGTGCTCGCGGGCGGCTCGACCGAGGGCAACATCTTCTACCGCCTCTGCCCGCCCTCGCTGCTGCTTCCGCTGGTGATCCTCGCGACCCTGGCGACCATCATCGCCAGCCAGTCGATCATCACCGGCGCCTTCTCGATGACCCGCCAGGCCATCCGGCTCGGCTGGATGCCGCACATGAAGATTTCCCAGACCTCTGCCGAAGGCTATGGGCAGATCTACGTCGGCGCGGTCAACTGGACCTTGATGGTCGTGACGCTCGGCCTGACGCTCGCGTTCCGGAAGTCGGACGCCCTGGCAGGCGCCTACGGCATCGCCGTCGCCGCCACGATGATCCTCACCACCGTGCTGCTGTTCATCGCGATGCGCGAGATCTGGCGCTGGAGCCTGGCCGCCAGCGCCGCGGTCTGCGGCGTCTTCTTCATCGTCGATGCGTCGTTCTTCGCGTCCAACCTGCTCAAGCTGGCGCAGGGGGGGTTCGTGCCGCTGCTGCTCGCGGCCGGGGTCTTCGGGATCATGTACGTCTGGCACCGCGGCGTCTCGGCGATCACGGCGCAGGTGAGCGGGCACACCGTCCCGGCGACGCAGTTCATCGCCGGGCTCGCCCCGGCGGGCGTGGTGCGCGTGCCGGGCACGGCGGTGTTCCTGACGCGGGCCAAGGAGGGCACGCCACCGATCATGCAGTGGTATGTGCAGCTCACGCGTTCGCTGCACCGCAAGGTCGTCGCCGTCACCATCGAGACGACCGCGTCTCCGCGGGTGGCGCACGATCGGCGCCTGCGCATCGAGCAGGTCGCGCCCGATTTCTGGTTCGTCAGTGCGTCGTACGGCTTCATGGAGAGGCCCGACCTGACCGGCCTGCTGGCCGAGGTGTTCACCCGCGAGTGTCCGGTCGACCTGCACGACCTCACCTATTTCATCGGCGTCGAGCGGATCGTCCCGTCGAAGGCCGGCGGGGGCATGTCCCCCTGGATGGCGCGCCTGTTCGCGACGCTGCTGAGGAATTCGTCGCACGTCACCGATTCGATGCGGATTCCCCCCGAACGGCTCGTCGATCTCGGGCGTGAAGTGCCGATCTGATCCGGGCCTTGCGCTCCCGTGGCATGCTCGCCCTTTTCCGCGAGGAGGCCGCATGTCCACCGAAAACGCAGAGCAGATCGCCGACTGGAACGGCACGCTGGGCCAACGCTGGGCTCAATTGCCGCGTGAGATCGACGGCATCGTCGTGCCTTTCGGCGAGGCGGCGCTGACGCTCGCGTCGGCGCAGGCGGGTGAGTGCGTGCTCGATGTCGGCTGCGGTTGCGGCGACACCTCGTTCGCGCTGGCGCGCAGCGTCGGTAGCGCGGGCCGGGTGCTCGGGGTCGACGTCTCGCAGCCGATGCTGGCGGCGGCGCGGGCGTCGGCCGACGCGCTGCTGCCCCAGCTCGAATTTCGCGAGGCCGATGCCTCCGAGGCCGAACTGCCGGCGGGCTGCGACCTGCTGTTTTCGCGCTTCGGCGTGATGTTCTTCGCCCGGCCGGAGAGCGCCCTCGCCCATTTGCGCCGGGCGCTGCGCCCGGGCGGCCGCTGCGTCTTCGTCTGCTGGCGCACGCCGCGCGACAACCACTGGGCGATGACGCCGCTGGCGGCCGCCCGCGCGTCGCTCGGCGTGGACGCCTCGCCCACCGATCCGCACGCGCCCGGCCCGTTCGCCTTCGCCGACGAGGGCCGCCTGCGCGGCATCCTGGAGGCCTCCGGCTTCACCGGCATCCGCCTGCAGCGCTTCGACGCGCCGGTCTTCCTCGGCGCCACGCCCCGACTGGCGGCCGAGAACGCCGCGCGCATCGGGCCCACCTCGCGCTTCGTTCGCGACGCCGGCAGCGAGAACCTGGGCCTGATCACCGAAGCCGTCGAGCGCGCCCTCACGCCGCTGGCGGCCTCCAGCGGCGAGGTCCGGCTGAGCGGCTCGACCTGGCTGGTCGCCGCCGAGAACCCGGCGAGCGTCTGACCCGGGGCTCCTGCGTCGCCCAGGCTCCCGCCCTCAGCGCTCCATCTGCACCGCCCGTATCGTCTCGACCCGAATGTCCTCGGTCAGCAGGGCCTTGAGCGCCGAGAAGCGCGGCGTCGTCTTGACGGTGTAGTGGCGCGGGTAGGGCAGGTCGATCGCCACGTCGCTCTTGATGCGGCCGGGCCGGGCACTGAAGACGGCGCAGCGGTTGGCCATGAAGATCGCCTCGTCGATGTCGTGGGTGACGAAGAGCACGGTCTTCTTGTGCAGCTCCCAGATCGACAGCAGCAACTCCTGCATCAGGGCGCGCGTCTGGTGGTCGAGCGCGCCGAAGGGCTCGTCGAGCAGCAGGATCTTCGGGTCGTTGGCGAGTGCCCGGGCGAGCGCGACGCGCTGCTGCATGCCGCCCGAGAGCTGCTTCGGAAAGTGCGATTCGAAGCCGTCCAGGCCGACTTCGCCGATGAAGCGCGCGGCGATCCGGCGCTGCTCGGCCACCGGCATGCCCTTCTCGCGCAGGCCGAAGCAGATGTTCTCGCGCACCGTCAGCCAGGGGAACAGCGTGTAGCTCTGGAACACCATGCCGCGGTCGGCCCCCGGCCCGGTGACACGCTGGCCGTCCAGCAGCACCTCGCCGACCGTCGGCGCGTCGAGCCCGGCGACGATGCGCAGCAGGGTCGACTTGCCGCAGCCCGACGGGCCGAGGACGGTGATGAAGTCGTTGTCCGCGACTTCCAGGTCGGTCGGCTGCAGGGCGAGCGTCGGCGGCCGGCCGTGCGCTCCGGCGAACGTGCGGCCGACACCGCGGACGACGAGGCCGCTCACAACGTCGCCCAGCCGAACAGGCGCCGGTTCGCGCGCTTGAAGGCCAGGTCCGACAGCAGCCCGATGACGCCGATGGTGAGGATGCCGAAGATGATCTGGTCGGTCGCGAGCAGTGCCTGGCTGTCGGTGATCATGTGGCCGATGCCGTTGCTGGCGCCGATCAGCTCGGCCACGATCACGTAGGTCCAGGCCCAGCCGAGCACCAGCCGCAGTGTCTCGGCGATCTGCGGCGCGGCCGCCGGGATCAGCACCCTTCTGACGACGCCGAAGTCGCTCGCGCCGAGCGTGTAGGCGGCCTCGACGAGATCGCGTCGCGTGCCGCCGACGGTCAGCGCGATCATCAGCACCAGCTGGAAGAACGCACCGATGAAGATCAGCGCCAGCTTCTGCGCCTCGCCGATGCCCGCCCACAGGATCAGCAGCGGGATGAAGGCCGAGGCCGGCAGGTAGCGCGCGAACGAGACGAAGGGTTCGAAGAACGCCTCCACCGGCTTGTAGGCGCCCATCGCGATCCCGAGCGGCACCGCCAACAGAGCCGCCAGCACGAAGCCGCCGAGAACGCGCCAGACGGTGAAGCCGATGTCGGTCGCGAAGCCCTGCTCGGTCAGCAGCAGCCAACCCGACCGGAGCATCGCGACCGGGTCGGCGAGGAAGGTCTTCGGCACGTAGCCGCCCAGGGTCGCAAAGGCCCAGACGGCGAAAAAGAGCACGAAGAACAGCACGCCGAGTGCGCCCCTGCGGCCGGGGCCGAGCTCCTGCAGCGGCTTCACTCGCGACCCTTCAGACGGCCCCCGGCGCCGCTACTTGATGAAGCTCGTGTCGACCAGGCTCGCCATGTCGGGTGCCTGCCTGACGCTGCCGATCTCGAGCAGCAGGGCGGTGGCTTCCTTGTTGAACTCCTGCCATTCGCCGGCGAAGAATTTCTGGTTCGCGCTCCGGTCCTGCCAGCGCAGGTAGGCCTGCGACTTCTCGAACGCCTCGCCGCTCTGCTTGACGTCGGCACCCATGATCTCGAAGGACTTCTTCGGCTCCTTCCTGATCATCTCGAGCGCCTCGAAGTAGCTGTCGGCCAGCGCCTTGGCTGCTTTGGGGTTGTCCTTCAGGAATTTCGGCGTGCAGCCGAAGGTGTCCATCACCATCGGGTAGTCGAGCGTGGTCGCGATGATCTTGCCGGCCTCGGGCTTGGCGCGCACCGTCGACAGGTAAGGTTCGTAGGTCATGGCCGCGTCGAGGTCGCCGGCGTTGGCGGTGAAGGCATTGGCGGCGGCTTGCGGCTCGAGCGTCACCACCTTCACGTCCTTCACCGACAGGCCGTTCTTCTTCAGCATCCAGGCGAGCGCGAAGTAGGGCGAGGTGCCCGGGGCCGAGGCGGCGACCGTCTTGCCTTTGAGGTCGCCGATGCGGGCGATGCTGTTGCGCGCGACCATGCCGTCGGCACCGAAGCTCTTGTCGAGCTGGAAGATCTGCGTCGTCGCGACGCCGGCCGCGTTCCAGACCACCCAGGTCTCGACCGTCGTCGCGGCGCACTGCACGTCACCCGAGGCGATGGCGAGGTGGCGGTCTTTTTGCGGGATCTTCTTGATCGAGACGTCCAGGCCGTTCTTCTTGAAGATGCCGGCCTCGTTGGCGAGCGTCAGCGGCGCGAAGCCGGTCCAGCCGGAGATCGCGATCGCGACCTTGGTGTCCTGCGCGAAGACGGGGGCGGCGAGGGCGGTGACGAGCACGGAGGCGACGACCTTCGCGACCTGGCGAGCATGGGATGGGCGAATCGAACGCATGGTGTCTCCGTGAAGGGGTGCCATGCCGATGCAAGCCGCGTGCCGTTGCCGCGGAGGCCCCCGCGTCGCCACGCCCGATGCTCACGACATGAATCTTTCAACTGCCGTGCCCAGGATAAAAATTGAGCTGGCCGGCGGCGCCATGTCCGTTTTTCGCCCCGCGTCTCGTGAGATGGATTGAAGCGCTTCGCCCTTCGCCCTTCGCCCTCCACCCTCCACCGACCCGGGACCCTTCGCCATGGCATCTCTGCTCAACCCATCCCTTCGGCTCGCGCCGCCCCCCTTCGGATACGCCGATGCCTCGGTGCATCGCGAAGCAGCCGGCAAGTCGATGCGGTTCCTTCTTGCGTCAGTCGATGCGGCGAGGCTCTCCGTGCCTTTGCCGATCACGGGGTCGACCGGGCGGCAGCGATGGCTGGAGGTCTGCACCTCGCGCCTGATCGAACTGCGGCCGTCCGACGGCAGAGCGTCTCTCGCGTCCGTGGCCGCCGACATGTGGGAGGAGGTGGGCAGATTCGATCCCTTCCTCGCTGCGGAGATGGAACACGAATCCTGGGTCGGTTCCTGAAACCACCATCCGCGTTCCTGCACTTTTCGCCCCAATTCACCGGGCCATGACCCTGCTCGACGCCTCATCCATCGGGTCCGAACGCCGCGCCAGGCGAACACCGGATCCATCCCACACCTTTCGGAGCAACACCATGAACACCCCACGAACCCTTGTCGCGGTGGCCCGCACGCTGTTGCCACTGCTGGCGGCGGCTGCAGCCGCATCGCCTGCGTCTGCGGCGGTCTCCGCCATGCAAGGGGGCGCCTACTCGCAGACGCAGGTCGGCGTCGGCGCGCCGGACACCGTCAAGTTCGGTCCGAGCGACCTCACCTTCGACGTCGCGGCGGACCCGTATGTCGCCTCGAAGTCCGACTCGCGCGACGAGAAATATTTCGTGCGCGTGATCGACTCGGCCGGCAGCGCGGTGCGATTCGACGGCCCCGACCAGGCCGACTTCTTCGTCCGCAGCTCGGTGGATGCGAGCGCGGGCGCAGGCGATCCCCGGTTCCGGGAGCGAGCGCACGGCGCGGCCAGCGGCAGCGCCTTCTACGACTTCTCGGTCGACACCGCGTCGTCCCTGTCGTTCGCCCTTTCGGCGTTCTCCTCGTCCGCGACGCCTTCCATCAATGCCTACGTCGCGCTGAATCTCTTCAGCTACGACACGCACACCTCTCTGCGGCAAGGGTATGTGGCGGGGAGCGAGACCTTTGTCTACACGGTGCCGGTGGGCAGCTACGGCGTTACCCTCACCAGCTTCGCCGACGCGGCCATTCCGGCCGACATACGCGTCGACACCGAGGCCGACAGCAGCGCAGTCGCCAACCTGTCGCTCTCGGTCACGGCCGTCTCGCAGCCGGTGCCGGTGCCGGCCGTGCCGGAGCCGGCGACCTGGGGGCTGATGCTGTTCGGCATCGGTGCGGTCGGGCTGGTGCGCCGGTGGCCGCGCCGCTTCGGGTGTTCGCGTGCCTTGTCAGGGCGCGCGGGGCGAGTGCATTGCCCCGAAAGCGTTTGAAGTCGCCATTCGTCGTCTCCGCCCGCATGGGTGCGCCGCGACAGGAAGAAGACGAGCTTGCCGCTCGCCCACGCGCCGTGCGCCTTAAGCCCGCGCCCGGGTCGCGCCGCGTGCGGCGCCGTGGAGTTTGACGCAGATGACGCCGCTCTCCGAATTGCCGGTCGGGCGATCGCACATGCCGAGCCGATGCTCGCCAGCGGGGCCGCGGGTGGCGCGGCTCTCGTCAGGTCGCTGCGCGGCGACCTCGATGCCATCCTCCAGCGGCGAGCCGACCGATGACCGCGTGCCGGCGCCGGTGCGGGCAGGCCAGTTACCGTTCGCCGTACCGTTCAAAGTAGGGAAGCCCCCCGACTCCAATCCGGACTCACCGCCATGTCACCTCTGTTGAGTCGATTCCGCCACCTCGCGACATCACTATGGGCCGGCTCGATGCCCATCGCCCGCGCCAGTCTGAGGCGGCACCTGTCACTGGTCCTGGCGGCCGCGGTCGCCGCGACGGGTCCCGCGTGCGCGGCCGACCCGACCGGGGCGCCTCGGCGTGCGCAGTGCGTGTGGATGTCCGGCCTCTGCGTGCAGGTCATCGGCAACGGACCGCCCATCGTCTTCCTGCACGGCGGCCTTCGTGACTTCGACAGCAGCTTCGCCCGTCAACGCGACGACTTCGCGGCCACGCACACCGTCATCGGCATCGATCAACGCGGCCATGGCCACAGCCCCGACGACGCCCGACCGTTCTCCTACCCGGAGATGGCCGAGGACACCGCCGAGGTCATTCGGCATCTCGGCCTCGGCAAGGTCGACGTGGTCGGGCACAGCGACGGCGGCGATGTCGGGTTGAAGCTGGCGCAAGCCCATCCGGAACTGGTGCGGCGCCTGGTGGTCTCGGGTGCGAACCTGCGCCCCGATCTGCCACTGGATGAAGCGCAGCGGCGATCGGCCTGGTCACCCGAGCAGATGGCCGCGTTCCTGCCGAAGCTCGAGCAGCAACTGCCACCGGCCTTTCACCGCGACCACGACGCGGTGACGCCCGAGGGCGCCGGTCATTGGCCGGTTTTCCTGGCGAAGTCGTACCGCCTGTGGATGACGCCGGTGCTCCTGACGGCTGCCGAGTTGAAATCGATCCAGGTGCCGGTGCTGGTGATCGCAGGCGACCACGACTTCTCGTCGCTGGAGGACACCGCCGAGATTTTTCGCGGTCTGGCCCGGGCGCAGCTGTTCATCGTGCCGGGTGCCGGCCACGGCACCTTCTCGGATCGGCCGGAGTTGGTCGACCTGGCGATCCTGCAGTTTCTGAAGGGCGGGCCATGAGGTCGCGTGCTTGTGGGCGCACGATGATCGATTACCTCATGGCCGCATCCGGTCGACCCTGCGCCGAGTGTCGCGGCACCCTCCTGACCGCCGAATGAGTTCACTCACACCGTTGTCCGCCGAGTGGCCTGCGCTCAACGTCTTGCTCGACGAGGCGCTGGACCTGCCGCGCAGCGCACGCGCCGCCTGGCTGGCCGGCCTGGCGGGCACGCGCGCCGCCCACGCCGACACCTTGCGCGCGCTGCTGGCGACTCAGCGCGAGATCGAGACCGGCGACTTCCTCACGACGCTGCCGCCGCTGCCGGCGACAGCGTGGCCACTCGCGGGGCCCGCGCCCGGGGCGATCGTCGGCCCCTATCGGCTGATCTCGCAGATCGGCCAGGGTGGCATGGCGAGCGTGTGGCTGGCCGAGCGGTCCGACGGCCTCATCAAGCGCCGCCAGGTCGCACTCAAGCTGCCCGCCGTGGCCTGGGGCGAGGCCTTCGCCACGCGACTGGCGCGTGAGCGCGAGATCCTGGCATCGCTGACCCACGAACACATCGCGCGTCTCTACGACGCTGGCGTCGACGCGCAGGGCCGGCCGTTCCTGGCGATGGAAGTCATCGAGGGCGAGCCGATCGACGTCTTCTGCCGCGAACGCCAGCTGCCGCTGGCCGAACGGATCGACCTGCTGTTGCAGGTGATGGCCGCGGTGGCCCACGCGCATGCCCGGCTGGTCGTGCACCGCGACCTGAAGCCGAGCAACATCCTCGTGAGTGCCGACGCCCGGGTGTCGCTGCTCGACTTCGGCATCGCCAAACTTCTGGAAGGCGGGCTGACCGAAGACACCGCGCTGACCCGCGCCGGCGGTCACGCGCTGACGCCCGACTATGCGAGCCCCGAGCAGATCCGCGGCGAGCCGCTGGGCACGGCGAGCGACATCTACAGCCTGGCCGTGGTGGCCTATGAGATGCTCGCAGGTGGCCGGCCCTATCGCCTCAAGCACGCAAGCGCGGCAGAGCTGACGCAGGCGATCGCCGAGGCCCAGGCGCCTGCGCAACAGAAAAGATCGGCTGCAACGGGTGGGAGCGGGCCCCACTTCGTCCCGGCTTTTCGTTGCATACCGCGGGTATGCGCCTCAAACCCGGGCCGAATTGGAACCCACTCCCACCCGTTTCGCTTCGACCTTTTCTGCCGCGCAGGCTCCCAGGCGCCCCTGGCCAGCACCAGGGTCGGCGATGCGGCGAGCGCGAAGGCGCTCAAGCGGCAGTTGCGAGGCGACCTCGACGCCATCCTCAACAAGGCGCTCAAGAAGCGGCCGGACGAGCGCTACCTCACGATGGATGCCTTCGCGCAGGACCTGCGGCGCTGGCGCGACGGCAAGCCGGTACACGCCCGGCCGGATGGCCTCGCTTACCGCGCGGCGAAGTTCGTCGGGCGTTACCGCTTGCAGGTGGCGGCGGGGAGCCTCGTCGCGGCGGCGCTCCTGGCCGGCGGGACGGTGGCGCTGTGGCAGGCGCGCGAGGCGCAGCTGGAAGCCGACCGCGCCCGCAAGGAGGCGGCGGCGGCGAAGGCCGTTCGGGGCTTCATCGAATCGATCTTCCTGGCCAACAGCGCCAACCAGGACGACCCGCGGCTCGCGCGTGAGACGACGGCACACGAACTGCTCGACCGCGGCGCCGAGCGCATCCAGCGCGAGCTGGCCAGTGTGCCGGATGCACAGTTCGAGTTGTGCGGGCTGATGTTCGAGATGTATGTGCACATGGGGCTCAACGAGCGCGCCGTCGTCATTGGTCGGCGCCGGCTGGCCCTGGCGCACAAGCATTACGGCGCCGACGACGAGCGGACGATCGGGGTGTCGGTGTCGCTCGCGAAGGCGCTGGTCGAGATGAATCAGCACGAAGAAGCGCGCACCCTGTTGCAGGACGCCAGCGAACGCACCGCCCGGCGCCCGGGCTCGGCGGACGAGTTGAGGATGACGATCGCCAGCAACCTGGCGGCGCTCTACTTCAGCGCCGACCCGCCGCGGGCGCTGTTGCAGGCACGGCTTGCGGCAGCGCTCGCGCGCGGCAAGCCGGTCACGCAGGAGACCATCAACGCCCAACAGATGCTCGGCGACACCGCCAACAACAACCGCCATCTCGAGGAGGCCGAAGCCGCATTCACCGACGCGCAGGCGCAGATCGCGACGCAGCCCGAGTCCGGCAGGGGCGGATTGCCGCTCATCCTCGCTTCGCTCGGTGAAGTGCAGGATCAGCTGGGCCGCGTCGACGCCGCCGGGGCGACATTCGCCCGGGCACGGGTGCTGGCGGAGCGCGTGGGCGATCCGTACTCGTTGCAGATCGTCGTCTATCGGCTCGCCGCCTACCAGCGCCGCAACGGCATGTTGCGCGAGGCCCTGTCCACCGCTGCGGCGGGAGACGCCTGGGGACGCACCGCCGGTCCCGATTTCGGGACGCTGCCGATCTCGATGGCCGGCCAGCATGCACGGGCGCTCGTCGCCTACGGTGACCCGGCGCAGGCGCTGGCGGTCATCGATTCGGTGCAGGCGCGGCTGCCCGAGCTGGCGGCGAGCCAGCAGGGGCCGATCCTGGCGACTCGGGCAGAGGCGCTGGTGGCGCTCGGCCGCAGCGCCGAGGCAGACGCCGACATCCGGCGCGCAGCCGACCTCGTCAGCGGCTCGGCGGCGGCAGCGGAGCCGGTCGACACCGTCCGTGCGGCACGCCGACGCTACTGGCAGGCCACCGGCCAGGCTGCCAAGGCGCTCGACGACCTGCGCGAGGACGAATCGGCCGCGCCCGGCACGTCGGCGGCGCCGCTGCTGTCCTTGCGCCGGCAAGCCGAAAAGGCGCGGCTGCTGTGGGCCGCCGGCCGTGCCGACGAGGCGCACGCCGTTGCCGCGAGCGTCATGCGCACGCTCGAGACGCTGCCGGCGCGGCGCTATGCGTGGCAGGCGCAAGCCGAAGCAGCCGAAATCCTCGGCCGTTCGCTGCTCGACACCGGGCAGGCGGCCACCGCTGCACCGTACCTGGCTCAAGCGGTGGCGATGCGCGATGCGCAAGAGGATTCGCAGAAGAGCCCGGCGCTGGCGGAGGCGCTGTGGGCGCGTGCCGCGTGCCATCGCGCGATAGGCAACTCGGTGGCAGCGGCCGCCGACGCGGTTCGCGCGAGGCGCATCCGTTCCGTGGCGTTGTCAGGTTGAACGATCCCGCGGGCAATCGATCTGCGTTACCCCGTAATCGGGTTCACCCCTGTGGGATGTCCGAAAAGGGCGGCGCTCTACGTAAAGAAGAGTGACGCAATCCGCGCTCTCCTGGAGAACTTCTCATGCAAGCATCAGCCGTGGGCCACGATCTCGTCCGCTCGAGCCAACGCTCAGTGTCGAACCCGCATCCACACACTGCGGATTGCTCTCGACCGTGTCGACAGGCGGCCCTGTCAGTGAATCGTTCACTGGCCCGACTCGTCGGCGGACTGTTGGCAATCGGCCTGGGTCTGACGTATCAAGTCGCTCATTCGACCACCACGGCGCACGCGATGACCGTCGCCGGCGCGGCTCAGAACGCCAGTGGCGGCTACAGTTGCGCAACGTCGAGTGGTGACCCGATCATCGCCAACGCATTCACTTCCGGCATGGGCTTGCCCACCGAAGGTTATGCCTATTGCAATCTTTCCGGCAGCCTGGTCGACCACGTCGGGGCCGGTGCCACCTCCGCGGTGTCGACTGCGTCGCGTGCGTTCAACAACGGCCAAGCCAGCCTTGCGGCGGCTGCCGTCGCCGATTACGGGCACATCGGCGCTCAGGCGAGTGCCTCCTTCACGGGCTACACCTCGGGAACTTCCTATCACTCGTCCGAAGGCGCAGCGATCATCGACGATTCACTGACGTTCTCCGGTGGCAGTGGCACGGGCTATGTGAAATTCGGTTTCACGGTCGACGGATCGCTCCATGCGAGTCCCGGTTCGGAAAGCCAGATCTATCTCGCGTTCACCAGCCCGGGCAATTCGCCTCAATTGGCTTTCGCCGCTGCGGTCGGCGGTAGTTCCGGGCGGGTCGGTGCACCGTACACCTCGGGCTTCACCGGCTTCACCTACGACCCCACCGATCTCTCCGGATCGGGCGTCGTCTATACCTACGGAATCGGATTCACCTTCGGCACCGCGCTGGATTTCGAGTACGGCCTTCGCTCCTATGCCTATGCCGCGCCCTACGCGGGCGACGCCGCAAGCAGCTTCCTCGCCACCGCCAGGCTCAGCTCGATCGTCGTGACGGATTCTCTCGGCCACACCCTGGACTTCTCGGCCACGTCATCGTCGGGCACGCTCTACGACACGATGGGCGCCCACGCCGTGAGCGCGGTACCGGAGCCGGCGTCGTGGGCGATGGTCATCGTGGGGTTGAGCGCGATCGGTGGCGCAATGCGGCATCGACGTTCGACTTTCTCGGCAAGGACGATCTCCGCTTCTGCCGCAATCCCCGCGGCGATGTGACGCCTGAATCGTCGGCGTCGCAGTCGGTCACGACAGGGCGGACTGCGTGGCCGCCCGTCGCTGCGACCGCAGCCGCACCCAGGAGCCTGCGCGATGCGCTTTGCCGCCTACCGATTCGCCCGCTTCGTTTTTTTGGCTGCGCATGTCCCTTTCAACCGCAGTACCTCGTTCAGGGAGGTAGGAGCCAGCGGACAGACGCTGGTCGTCGACCTCTACCGAACGGAATCGCCATGAAGAGTTCAGATCAGCGTCAAGCCTGCGGCCGTCGCCCGGGTGCACGGTATGCAGGGCTGGCGGCGGCCTGCGCGGTCGTCTGCGCGGCCGCACAGGCCGGAGAGTTCAGCGTCGGCGTCGGCGTGGGGGCCGATCGCGGCAAGGCCGACTGCGTGGGCGACTACCGCTGCGACCGCAGCAGCGCCCAGGCCAAGCTCTTCGCGGGCTACGGCTTCGCCAACGGCATGGAGCTGCAGGCGCTTGCGTTCGACGCCGGCCACTTCGATGGCGGCGACACCACCCCGCTCGGCACCGATTTCGGCGGCCGTTTCCAGGTGAGCGGTGTCGGCAATCGCCGCCGGCTACCGCTGGCGCTATGCCCCCGACTGGTCGCTCAAGGCCCAGCTCGGCCTGGCGGAGGTGCGCACCCGCTTCGCCTACGCCGCGCCGTTCTCGGGCGACCTCGGCCAGACCACGACCCAGCCGCTCGCGGGCCTGAGTCTCGGCTACCGGATCACCCCGCAATGGCAGCTCTCGGTCGACTACGACGAGACCCGTTTCAAGGTCCACACCACGCACGGATCGCTCCGCATGCTCGGCGTGGCCGCGCAATACACCTTCTGACCTGGAGCGCACCGTGACGCCATTCCTCATGTCCGCTTCGATCTCCAGCTCCAGCTCCAGCTCCAACTCCAGCTTCGCGGCCCTCACGCGGCGGCTGCGCGTCGCCGCGGCCAGCGTCGCCGTCTTCCTCGCCGCGTGCGGTGGTGGCGGGGCGGATGCGCCGCCGCCGTCCGAGAACGGCCCGGCCACCGTGGCCCCGGTCATCACGCAACAACCTGCCGACCTCTCGGTGGCGAACGGCCAGCCGGCCAGCTTCACCGTGGTCGCCGCAGGCACCTCGCCGCTGGCGTATCAATGGCAGCGCAACGGCACCGCCATCGACGGCGCGACCGCGGCCACCTACACGCTGTCGACGAGCGCATCGACCGACACCGGTGCCGTCTTCCGGGCCGTCGTCAGCAATGTCGCCGGCAGCGCGACCAGCCACGACGCCGTGCTGACGGTCACGGCCGCCAGCACGGCGCCGCCGGTGCTGACGATCACGCAGCAGCCGGTCGACACGGCAGTGACCGCCGGCGCTTCCGCCACATTCACCGTCGCGGCCACCTGCAGCAGTGGCACGCTCGATATCCAGTGGCAGCGCAACAGCGGCAGCGCAGGCGCGTTCGTGGCGATCGCTGACGCGACCGGCGCGAGCTACTCGTCGACCTCGGCCATCGCCGACAACGGTGCACAGTTCCGAGCGGCGCTGGATTGCAGCGGGCAAAGCGCGACCACGAGCGCGATCGGTGTATTGACGGTCAGCAGCCCGCCACCGGCGTCCTGGCACCGGTGACGATCACCGGGCTGCAGACACAGGCCGCGATCGGCTTCTCGCGCGGCATCGTCAAGGAAAGCGCGGGCAGCTACGCCTTCGTGTCGGGCAATGCCGTGCTCCGGCTGGCGGCCGATCTGAAGTCCATCACCGCGGTCGCCGGCTCGGTCGCCGACACGAGTGGCACCACCGTCGATGGCGTCGGCGCCGCCGCCCGGTTCAACCTGCCGTACGGCATCACGGTCGACACGGCCGGCAACCTCTACGTGACGGAACAGGCGGGCAGCGTGATCCGGCGCATCGCCACAGACGGCACGGTGACCACGATCGCCGGCTCGGCCGGCGTCAGCGGCAGCGCCGACGGCACCGGCAACGCGGCGCGGTTCTACTTTCCGGGTTCGATCGCCATCGGTCCGGATGGCGACCTCTATGTGGCCGAGAGGGGAAACAGCGCCGTCAGGCGAGTCACGACCTCGGGCGTGGTGACGACCTATGCCGGCGTGGCAGGCGTCTACGGCTATGTCGAAGGGCCGGCCGCGACGGCGCGGTTCTACCTGCCCGACGGAATCGCCGTGGCGAACGACGGCACGGTCTATGTCGCGGATTCCGGCAACAACCGCATCCGGCGCATCCAGCGCAGCGGCAGCACGGCCGGCGCAGTCGATACCCTGGCGGGCAACGGCTCGGGCACGTCGACGCTCGACGGCACCGGCACGGCGGCGGTGATCGGCGCGCCGGGCGAGATGACGCTCGCGGGCAGCGCGCTCTACGTGCGAGACAGCTTCGGCCTGGTGCGCAAGATCGACGTCGGCACGGCCGTCGTGACCACGTTCACCGGCACCTCCGGCGCCACGGATTGGCGAGACGGCCCGCGCGGCGTGGCGACCGTCGGCAACTCGCTCAGCAACGGCAGCAGCCTGGTGCCGACAGGAAACGGCGGGCTGCTGATCACCGAGACGACCCTGTTTCTCGGCGCCGTGCGCAGTGTCGATGCCAGCGGGCGGGTCACCACGATCGCGGTGGCCCAACCCTTCGCCTTCAACGGTTTCACGCCTGGAACCGGTGTGCTGGCGCAACTGCCTTTCTCGGGATTCCCGAACGACCAGACGGCGGCAGGGCTGATCAGGTTCACCGGCGAAGTCGCCCTGGACCTGGCGCCCGATGGCAGTCTGGTGGTGGGCACCCAGCGCAGCGTGCGCCGCATCGCGCCGGACGGCACTGTCACCCCGGTCATCGGGCTGGTCGGCGCCGGGAATTTCGACGGCACCGGCAGCGCGGCCGACGTGTTCAATGCCAGCCAGGCGCTCGTCGTCGACCCGAGCGGCGTGATCTACTTTTCCGACCTGTCCAACCTCCGCGCGATCGACTCGACGAACACGGCACGGTCGTTCGCTGGTGCCGCGGGGCAGCCGTCGAACAACACGAGCGGCCAGGGCGCCGTCGACGGCCCGGCGGCGACCGCCCGCTTCGCCGGCGTGGCCGGCCTCACCCGAGCGGCGAGCGGCGACCTCTATGCCGCCGACTCGCAAAACTACGCCATTCGCCGAATCGACACCGCGGGCAACGTCAGCACCTATGCCGGTGCGCTCGGTCAGCTTGGCACCGTCGACGGCTCCGCGGCCACGGCCCGCTTCACGCTGCCACTCGATCTGTCGTGGGCACCCGACGGTTCGCTGTGGTTGCTGGACGGCGGACGGGGCACCACGTCAACCGTTCGCCGCATCGCGCCCGACGGGACCGTGAGCACCTTGCCGACGCTGGCCGCGCGGCTGACGGTCGACCCCGCGGGCACGATCTACGTCGTGTCCGACCTCGGCGATCTGGCGAGCATGAACCCTGCCACTGGCGCGCTGACCGTGCTCGTGCCCCGGGGCACCCAGCTCACTTTCGGCAGCGATCCGCGAGTGGGCGGCATCCGGGGGCTGAAAGCCGTGGGCATCAAGCAATTGGTCATGGTTTCGGACGACCAACTGATCAGGGCCACCCTTCCATGAGCGGCGCGCCATGCTGCGCACCCTTCGGCAATCGATCCGGATGAACACGGGCCGAGCCCACCTCGGCGCCTGGGCGCTTTGGGAAGCGGGCGGCTGAATCGATCAAACCTTGGGCCTCCTGGCCTTCGCGCCCACGAGCGGCCGGGTCGACGCGCTGCTCGACGCCTTGACCGCGCCTCCTGGCCTTCGCGCCCACGAACGGCCGACCTGCGAGGTTCCTGGACGCCAGGACCGGGTGGGACCGGGTTCAGGCGCGGTGCGTCTGTCGCCACCCCCACCCCGAGCGGCACGCCCATCGGTGCGTGGGGCGTTCACCCGATACCATCGCACCCCTGCAGGCATCGTCGGACGGAACGCGGGCATGGGCGAAGTGACTCTCTTGATCGGGCGGGCACGCGACGGGGACCGTGTGGCCTTCGACCGGATCTTCGAACTGCTCTACCCCGAGCTTCGACAGATCGCGCATCGCCGGCTCGCGCGCAACGCCCGCGACGGTCTGGCGGGTCTGGCCGACACGACGTCGCTCGTCAACGAGTGCTATTTGAAGTTCGTGCAGCGCGAGAGCCTGACGCCGGGCGACCGGGCGCATTTCCTCGCTTATTCAGCCACCGTGATGCGCTCGATCATCGTCGACGCCGCGCGCGCGGCGCACGCCGACCGGCGCGGCGGCGATGCCGAACAGGTGACGCTGAACACCGGCGTGATCGAGTCGCTGCCCGATGCGGCCGACGAGATCCTCGACATCCACGCGGCGCTCGGTGATCTGTCGCGCCTCGACGCGCGGCTGGCGCAGGTCGTCGAGATGCGCTATTTCGGCGGCATGGAAGACGCCGAGATCGCCGAAGCACTGCAGCTCTCCACCCGGACGGTCACGCGCGACTGGGACAAGGCGCGGCTGCTGCTGGCGCATGCGCTGCGCGGCTGACGGCATGGCCGACGGCGCGTGTGCCGGTCGGGCCGACGGCATGGCGCCACGGTCGCGGCTTTCGGGCCAGCCCGCGGACCTGAAGGACTTGACGCTGACGCACCGATCCCTGCACTTCCCACACCCCCTGCGGTACCGGCCGACCTCTGCGCCCGCGGCCTCGCCGCGACCGAGCTGCCCGCAAGCCGACGACGTCAAGGCATAAAGTCGAGACTTGTCCCGTACCGCGCTTCGACGGACGGTGGATCAGGAATCAACCCATGCGCACCGAACCCTTCGCCTACCAGAGCGGCTTCGCCAATTCGTTCGCGACCGAAGCGCTGCCCGGCGCACTCCCCGTCGGCCGCAACTCGCCGCAGCGCTGCGCCTACGGCCTGTACGCGGAGCAGATGAGCGGCACCGCCTTCACCGCGCCGCGGGCCGACAACCGACGCGCCTGGCTCTACCGCATCCGGCCCTCGGCGATGCACCGCCCGTTCGCGCGGCTGGCGCGCGGCGGCATCGTCAGCGACTTCGCGTCGCTGCCGGCGACACCGAACCAGCTTCGCTGGAGCCCGTTGCCGATGCCGGTCGAGCCCACCGACCTCATCGACGGCATCGTCACGATGGCCGGCAACGGCAGCCCGCGCGCGCAGACGGGTGCGGCCGCCCATCTCTATGCCGCCAACCGGTCGATGCAGGCCAGGAGCTTCTACAACGCCGATGGCGAGATGCTGTTCGTGCCGCAGGCGGGCCGACACCGCTTCGTCACCGAATTCGGCGTCATCGAGGCCGACCCGCAGGAGATCGTCGTCATTCCTCGCGGCGTCAGGTTCCGGCTCGAGTTGCCCGACGGCCTCGGCCGCGGCTACATCTGCGAGAACTACGGCGCCCACTTCCGCCTGCCCGACCTCGGGCCGATCGGCTCGAACGGCCTGGCGAACCCGCGCGATTTCCTGACGCC
>CAMQQG010000132.1:0-21737 GCA_947034895.1 Rhytidiadelphus loreus
TGCGGACCAGCGCCCGACCGTCGCCTTCCTGCGTCAGTGCGAGGTAGTCGCCGATCTCGGGCACCGCCAGGGCATGGCCCACGTACCTCGGGCCGCCGTCGAACAGCGTCGCCATCTCCCGGCGAAAAAGTGCCTCGTCGAAGTAGCTGTGAACGGAAAGCTGCGAGCCGCTGCGGGCCAGTGCCGCGAGCGTGACGCTCAGGTCGGACATGCCGGAAAGTCCTCTCAATGGTCGTGTCGCCGACGCGCGGCGACGCCCCGGTCGGTGCGGGCGGCGGATTCTACTTGCCGGGTCGTTCGGTCGTGCAGGCCGGTTGTGCAGGAGGGCGTCCCGCCGCGGTGGATACAGGGGGATGCACCGGTTCATGTCGCCATCGCGCCGTGAGGGGCGCTGTTTACAATCGAGGTTTACCGACCCGACATGCCGCTGCTGCCAGCCCGTTCCAGTCTGCCGTTCGTCGACGCTCCCGCGCCGGGCGCAATTGCGGTGCGGCAACCTGCAGGTTGCCGCACCGGTGCCGCTGCTTGAGCGCCGATCAAGATTTCGGCGCCTGGCTGCAGCGCGAACGCGAGGCGATCGAGGTGTCGCTCGATCACTGGATGCCGCTCGACGCGCCCGCCGGCCTCGGCACCACCATGCGCTACGGCGTGCTCGACGGCGGCAAACGCCTGCGCGGGCTGCTGGTCATGGCCGCGGCGCAGGCGGTCGATGGTCACGGCCAGGCGGCCTTGCGCGCTGCGTGCGCGACCGAGCTGATCCATGCTTACTCGCTCGTCCACGATGACATGCCCTGCATGGACAACGACGTGCTGCGCCGCGGCAAGCCGACCGTGCACGTGCGCTACGGCGAGGCCCAGGCGATGCTCGCCGGCGACGCGATGCAGGCGCTCGCGTTCGAGGTCTTGACGCCGTCGTTCGACGAAGTGCCGCCGGAGTTGCAGGCGCGCCTCGTGTCGTTGCTCGCGCGTTCGGCGGGCCACGCCGGCATGGCGGGTGGGCAGGCCATCGACCTGGCGAGCGTGGGCAAGCCGCTCGACGAGCACGCCTTGCGCAACATGCACCGCCGCAAGACCGGCGCCTTGCTGCAGGCGAGCGTGCTGATGGGTGCCAGTTGCGGTCGGACCACGCCTGCCGCCTGGAACGCGTTGAGCGAGTTCGGCGAGGCGATCGGCATCGCCTTTCAGGTCATCGACGATGTGCTCGACGTGACCCAGGCGTCCGAAACGCTCGGCAAGACGGCGGGCAAGGACAACGATGCGAACAAGCCGACCTACGTGAGCGTGCTCGGGCTCGACGCCGCGTTGCGCCATGCGACCGAGTTGCGCGACCGCGCCCAGCAGGCGCTCCGGCACGCCGGGCTCGCGTCGCCATTGTGGTTGAGCCACCTCGCCGACCAGGTCGTCGAGCGCGACAATTGAGGTGGTGATGGACAAGACCCTGCTCGAATCGATCGACGGCCCTGCCGATGTGCGGCGCCTGTCGCGTCCGCAATTGAAGGCGCTCGCGACGCAGCTTCGGGCGTTCGTGCTCGAGAGCGTCTCGCAGACCGGCGGCCACCTGTCGTCGAATCTCGGCACGGTCGAACTCACCGTGGCACTGCACCATGTGTTCGACACGCCGCACGACCGCATCGTGTGGGACGTCGGCCACCAGACGTACCCGCACAAGATCCTCACCGGCCGGCGCCTGGCGATGTCGGGCCTGCGCAAGTTCGGCGGCATCAGCGGGTTTCCGCGTCGCGACGAGAGCGAGTACGACAGTTTCGGCACCGCGCATTCGTCGACCTCGATTTCCGCCGCACTCGGCATGGCGGTCGCGGCGAAGCTCAAGGGCGAGAAGCGGCGTGCCGTGGCGGTGATCGGCGACGGTGCGATGAGTGCCGGCATGGCGTTCGAGGCGCTGAACAACGCCGGTGTGTCGGGCGTCGACATGCTGGTCGTGCTCAATGACAACGACATGTCGATCTCGCCGCCGGTCGGCGCATTGAATCGCCATCTGGCGCGCCTGATGAGCGGCAAGTTCTACGCCGCGGCGCGCGACACCGCCAAGGTGGTGCTGCAACGCGCGCCGCCGCTGCTCGAATTCGCGCGACGCTTCGAGGAGCACGCCAAGGGCATGGTCGTGCCCGGCACCATCTTCGAGGAGTTCGGCTTCAACTACGTGGGCCCGATCGACGGCCACGATCTCGACTCGCTGATTCCGACGCTCGAGAACCTGCGCGACAAGACCGGTCCGCAGTTCCTGCACGTCGTGACCCGCAAGGGCTACGGCTACGAGCTGGCCGAAGCCGATCCGATCGCGTACCACGGCCCGGGCACCTTCAACCCGTCCGAAGGCCTGCGCCGGCCGTCGGCACCGGGCAAACTCACCTACACGCAGGTGTTCGGCAGCTGGCTCTGCGACATGGCCGCGGCCGATCCGCGCATCGTGGGCATCACGCCGGCGATGCGCGAGGGCTCCGGCATGGTCGAGTTCGCCGAGCGCTTTCCCGAGCGCTATCACGACGTCGGCATCGCCGAGCAGCACGCCGTCACGTTCGCCGCCGGCCTGGCCTGCGAAGGGCTCAAGCCGGTCGTCGCGATCTATTCGACCTTCCTGCAGCGCGCCTACGACCAGCTGGTGCACGACGTCGCGATCCAGAACCTGCCGGTGGTGTTCGCGCTCGACCGGGCCGGACTCGTCGGCGCCGACGGTGCCACCCACGCCGGCGCCTACGACATCGCCTACCTGCGCTGCATCCCCAACATGTCGGTGCTCGTGCCGTCGGACGAGAACGAGTGTCGGCAGCTGCTCTACACCGCGGTGTTGCAGGACCATCCGGTCGCCGTGCGGTATCCCCGCGGCAGCGGCTGCGGCGCTGTCGTGCAGCAGCAGATGACGGCGGTGCCGTTCGGCCGCGGCGAGTTGCGGCGCGAGTCGACGATGCCGACGGCCGCGGGCGGTGCGCCACGGATCGCGATCCTCTGCTTCGGCACGCTGCTGCATCCTGCGCTGGTCGCGGCCGAACGGCTCGATGCCACCGTCGCGAACATGCGCTTCGTGAAGCCGCTCGACCTGGAACTGCTGGCGGACGTGGCCGCGCGCCACGACGCGATCGTGACGGTGGAAGAAGGCTGCACCCAGGGCGGCGCAGGCTCGGCTGTCCTCGAAGCGCTGCAGGCGGCCGGCAGCACGCTGCCCGTGCTGCAGCTCGGCCTGCCGGACCGGTTCATCGAACACGGTGACCCGGCCGCGCTGCTGGCGCTCTGCGGCCTCGATGCGCCCGGGATCGAGCGTTCGATCCTGCGCCGGTTCGGTCCGCGGGCGACCTTGCTGCAGACGGTGGGTGCCACGGCGGGGTCCAAAGCCGCGCGCTGAGTCGTCGGACGTCGGAGCCCGGCTCCGATCGTCCGCGTCAACGCACCTGCAACGCCGGTACGCTTTCCGGCCCGACCGTGCCGATCACCGCGGCATCGCCGAATCCGTCGTCGCGAAAGATGCCGAGCACCGCGTCGACCGCCTCGGGGGCGCAGGCGACGAGCAGCCCGCCGCTGGTCTGCGGATCGCAGAGCAGCGCCTGGTCGGCGCTGGTCCATCCGGTCTCCGGCACGGCGATCGACACACCGTAGGCGCCCCAGTTGCGCGCCGACGCGCCGGTCACGGCCCCTTGCGCGATCAACGCGGGAACGCTCTTGAGCACCGGCACCGACCGCCAATCCAGCCGCAATGTCCGCCCTGCGCCGCGGGCCATCTCGAGCAGGTGACCGCCGAGGCCGAAGCCTGTGACGTCGGTGAGCGCGTGCACGCTGTCGAGCCGTGACAGCGCCGGGCCGGGCGTGTTGCGCTGCGTCGTCGTCGCGACGAGGCGCCGGTAGCCGGCGTCGTCGAGCAGGCCCTGCTTGAGCGCCGCGCTCAACACGCCTACGCCGAGCGGCTTGCCGAGCACGAGCACGTCGCCGGGCAGAGCGCCCGAGTTGCGCTTGATCCTGTCGGGATGGACGAGCCCGAGCACCACCAGACCGTAGATCGGCTCGGCCGTGTCGATGGTGTGGCCGCCGGCGACCGGAATGCCGGCCTCGGCGCACACCGACGCTCCGCCGTGCAGGATGCGGCCGATGACCTCGGGCGCCAGCACCGCCACAGGCATGCCGACGATCGCGAGCGCGAAGATCGGCTGCCCGCCCATCGCGTACACGTCGCTGATCGCATTGGTCGCGGCGATGCGGCCGAAATCGTGCGGGTCGTCGACGATGGGCGTGAAGAAGTCGGTGGTCGCGACGAGCGCCTGGTGGTCGCTCAGCCGGTAGACCGCAGCGTCGTCGGCGGTGTCCAGGCCGACGAGCAGTTCCGGCGGCACGGGGAAGCCGCCGCTGCCGCGCAGGATCTCCGAGAGCAGCCCGGGCGCCACCTTGCAGCCGCACCCGCCGCCGTGGGCGAGCGATGTCAGTCGGACAGGCGTCGGATGAAGGGCAGCAGACGACGGTGGGGCGGTGGTGTCCATGCGGGCTTCGAGACAGGGGCGATGCGACAATCGCGGCGCCTTTCGGGCGACCCGAAAACCGCACCGATCATAGGTGCGGACACCACGACACGACACGCAGATGCCTCACTCACGTTTTCGCCGATCGGCGCACCGAACCGTTCTGCGAGCGTCTGTCTCCAGCGCGGCCGTCCTCCTCGTGACCGGCGGTTCTTGCAAGCCGGCGTTGGCGCAGGATGCGTCCGATCTGCCGCCGGTGGTCGTCACCGGCTCGGTCGTCGGTCGCAGCATCGTCGATGTGCCGTACGCCATCGACGTGGTCGGCGCGAGCGCCTTGCGCAACGGCCCGATGGTCAACCTGTCGGAATCGCTCGCCGCCGTGCCGGGTCTGACCGTCAACAACCGCAACAACTACGCGCAGGATCTGCAGATCAGCTCGCGCGGGTTCGGTGCCCGGTCGCAGTTCGGCGTGCGCGGCCTGCGCCTCTACACCGACGGCATTCCGGCCACGATGCCGGACGGGCAGGGCCAGGTCACGCATTTCGACATCGCCGGCGCCGAGCGCATCGAGGTGCTGCGTGGGCCGTTCTCGGTGCTGTACGGCAACAGCTCCGGCGGCGTGATCGCGCTCTTCACCGCGGCGCCGACAGCACGGCGGGCGGAGGTCGGGGTCGACATCGGCAGCTTCGGCTTGCGTCAGGAGCGGGTGTCGGTCGAGGCGCCGATCGGCACGGCGTGGGACCTGAAAGCCGACGTGTCGCATTTCGATTTCGACAACTTCCGGCCGCAGGGCGACGCCAAGCGCGACCTCGGCAATTTCCGCCTCGGCTGGCACGGCGCCAGCGACCGCGTCGTCGTGCTCGGTGGCTCGATCGAGCAAAACGCCCAGGATCCGCTCGGCCTGACGCGGCAACAGTTCCAGGTCGACCCACGGCAGACGACGCCGGAAGCGCTGCAGTACGACACGCGCAAGACGGCGCGACAGAACCAGCTCGGCGCGCGTTGGACGCATGCCTTCAGCAACTCGGCGTTGAGCGAAAGCGCGGTGACGGCCTATGGCGGCACGCGCACCGTCACGCAGTGGCAGGCGATCCCCATCGCATCGCAGACCAACCCGCGCAGCGCCGGCGGGGTGGTCGACTACAACCGCGCCTACCAGGGAGTCGACGGGCGACTGACATGGCGCTGGACGCATGTCGACCTCACGGCCGGTGCCACGGTCGAACGCGAGCGCGACGATCGCCGCGGCTACGAGAACTTCACGGGCACCGCACCGAACCAGGTGCTCGGCGTGACGGGCCGACAGCGTCGCGACGAGGTCGACACCGTCGAGACGCGCGACGCCTATGCGCAGACCGATGTGCACCTGGCCGACACGCTCACCGCGACTGCCGGCGTGCGCTCGGGCGAGGTGCTGTTCGACGCCCGAGACAGCTTCCTCTCCAACGGCGACGATTCGGGCAGCCTCCGCTTCGGCTACACGAATCCGGTGGTCGGATTGGTCTGGAAGCCGCGCCCGCTGCTCTCGATCCACCTGAGCGCCGGCAAGGGCTTCGAGTCGCCGACGCTGAACGAGCTGGCGTATCGACCGGACGGCAACCCGGGCTTCAACGCGGCGCTGAAGCCACAGACCAGCACGCAGGTCGAAGCCGGCGCACGGTGGTTCCAGACCGGGCTGACTGGCGACTTGACCATCTTCGACGCGATCACCGAGAACGAGATCGGCGTGCAGACCAACACCTCCGGGCGCGCCACGTACCAGAACGTCGGCCACACGGAGCGCAGCGGCGTCGAGGCGAGCCTCGGCTGGGACGTCGTCCAGGGCGTGCACGTGCGGCTGGCCCTGACGGGCTTGCATGCCACGTACACCGACGGCTTCCTGACCTGCACCGGCACGCCGTGCGCCAAGCCGACCGTGCAAGTCGCTGCCGGCAACCGGATCGCGGGCACTGACGGCAAGAGCGCGTACGGTGAGGTGTCGTGGAAGCCGTGGGCGTCCATGCCGACCACCCGTCGCGGTCGAGGTGCGGTCGCAGGGCACGATGGCCGTCAACGATGTGAACAGCGACTACGCTGGCGGCTATGCGGAGGCCGCGCTGCGTGCGTCGCATGTCTGGACGTTCAACGGCCCGGACGGGCAGCGCATCGAGCTGCTCGGCCGAGTCGACAACCTGACCGACCGCAAGCACGTCGGCAGCGTCATCGTCAACGACACCAACGCGCGTAATTTCGAACCGGCGGCGCCGCGCAGTGGATTGATCGGCGTGCGGGTGAGCAGCGGGTTCTAGCATCCGCCAACGACAACGGCGCCCGAAAGCGCCGTTGTGGGCATGACCGCCGGAGCACTGCCCAAGACAGGCAGCGCCGGCCGACGACCTTCGTCAGGCAGTGGCCGACCGACGGCGTCTGCGGGCGACGACGCCCATGCCTCCAAGACCTGCGACGAGCAACCAGGCGCTTGCCGGCTCCGGGATCGGAATCGGTGCCACGTCGGCGTCGATGATGCCGGCGTACTCGGCGTCGGCGACCAGCAGCTTGCCGCTGATCTCGAACACGTAGATGCCGCTGGCCACCGCCGTCGTCGTTGCGCCAGAGATGCTGATCGGCGAGGTCGACATCGTCAAGGGCAGCAGCGGAACGCTGACACCCGGTTGGTAGATCGAGAAGGTCAGGTCCGAAAAGCCGACCTCGGGGACGCCGCCGGACAGCAGGTCGGTGTAGAACGATGCCTTGACGTCGGCGTACGGCGGCGGCGTCGTGAAGAAATAGTCGTCGACGAACGTGTCGCCGATCGCGCCGCTGTAGCCGTTGGAGACGACGGCGTATTGCGTCAAGCCCGGGCCGAAATCCAGCGTCACGTAGAAGCTGGTCGTGTAGGTGACGGCATGCGCCGAGGCGGCGCCGACGAGACCGAGGACGGCTGCGGCGATCTTGCGAAGGGAAGGTGTCTTCATGAATGTCCTCATTTGGCGGAAAGAGTCTTCGACAGGTTGTCGATGTCGAGCGCGCCCAGGCCGCTCGCCGGGTTGTAGTAGGAGCCTGCCGGGTAGAACAGGTCGTCGCCGGAGGTGATCGGGCGCAACGGCGACCCGGCGGCGTAGCCTTGGGCCTTGAACGCCGCGTACAGCTGCGGCTGCGGAAATCCGACGCGGCCCTTCAGCTCTTCGGTCAGCAGCGCGAAGATGCCGTTCAACTGCGGCGCCACGAAGCTCGTGCCGCCGTAGCCATAGGTCCAGCCCCCATCGACATAGACCGAGTAGCCGGTGAACGGGTCGGCATTCAGCGCCACGTCGGGCAGGTTGCGGCCGGCCACGCCGACCGGCAGGTCGGCCAGATCGGACACGCCCGTGCTGTCGGTGCAGAACAGCGATTGGCCGCCTTGCGACGTCTTGGTGCCGGGCAGCGACGCCTGGTACGACGGCAGCGCCTGCGTGACCGACACTCCGCCGCCGCCGCCCACCGGGAACAGGTACGCGTAGTAGAAGGCCTGGCCGTAGTACTTGACGTAGTAGTCGCGCAGATAGTCCCAGGCCCATGGGCGCTCGACCGGCACCGTCACCGTGCCGTGCTTGCGCGGGATGACGCCAGGCAGCGTCGTGCCGCCGGCACCGAACACATAGGCGCTGGCGGCCGGGAAGTCCACCGACAGCAGCGGCGAGCAGCCCGGGTAGATGTAGCCCCGGTTGATGTCGTATGCGCCGGAGTCGCCGGTGGCGGCGGTGAGCGGCGTTCCTTGCGCGGCTGCCTGCATGAAGATGGCGCTGTACATGTCGAGCGACGCCGGGTCGTACGTGATCTCCGGTCCACCCCAGCTGACCGACATCGTGTCGGCCTGGTTCTCGGTCACTGCCTGGGCAAAAAGATCGATGAAGCCGGAATCGGTGTTCGGCGCCTCGTACACGAGGATGCGCGCCCCCGGGGCGAGGCCGCCGGACTGCTCGACGTCCAGTGTCGTTTCATCCGCGCCGTCGCCGTCGCCGCTGCCGCCGTCCACCGGAATGCGTGTGATGCGGTTCGGGTCGACCGACAGGCCGATGGCGCTCCAGTAAGCGTAGGCATCGGCGGGTTCGAAGCCGGCCAGCGTGAGGATGGCGAGCGTGACGTTCTTGCCAGTGAGGCCGCGGGCATAGAGCGGGTTCACGTTGTATTGCGCGGCCAGGTCGGCCACCGTGTATTCACCGGGAACCACCGGTCGCTGCGGCTTTCGGCGTGGGCGGCTTGTGCGGGCCGACCAATGCTTCGGCAGCGCCCTTGCCGACGCTCGGAATCGCCGTGTGGTGCGGCCGGAACATCGGTTGCGTGCTCAAGCCGGCCACCGCGCCCACCACATCGCCGAGCGCCGTGGGAACACTCATGCCAGCCGTTGGTGCTTCGTACGTCTGGCCAGCGAGCCGGTAGCCATGGATCGGGCTGCCGAACAGGTTGGCGAGCTGCGCGTTGGTGGCTTTGACGCTGATGAAGAGATTGTTCGAAAACACGCGCGTGACGGTCACGCCCTGGGCCTTGAGGTAGTCGGTCACACGCTTCACCGAGGCGTCGGACTGGCCATAGGCGGCCTTGAACTGCGCAGGCGTCAGGAACTTGCGGAAGTTGGGGCTCTTGCGATCGGTGGTCGAAGCGATGTAGGCCTCCAGCTTCGCCTTGTCGACGATCTTGAGGCCGAGCGTGACGCTCTTGACGCTGTTGCTCGCGGCAAGTCCGAGGTCGGTCGGCTTCTGCGAACTGAAGGAGAGTTGCTTCGTCACGGCAGCCGACGCCGACGTGCTTGCATACGGAATGGCGACGATTGCGAGCAAGGCCGCCACTGCAACTCGATTTGCGTAGAAGTTCACTGAACGTCTCCAAAAATAAGGAGCGTCAGCATATTTCGTGCGCAATCTCACGGTCGCCCCCCGATCTCGGGGGTCACACAAACCCGCGGTCGGCCGCCTGCCGTGTCGTCGTCTAGCCGTTGCTGGTCGCCCGGACTTCCTCGATCGAGGTGACGCCGGCCAGCACTTTCGAGATCCCGTCCTGCCGCAGCGTGCGCATGCCCTCGGACAGCGCCATCGCCTGCAGCTCTTCTGCACGCGAGGACGATTGCACCAGTTGCCGCAGCCCGCGCGTGACCAACATCAGTTCATGCATGCCGGCGCGGCCCTTGAAGCCGGAGTTGTCGCACTGCTTGCAGCCGGGGCAGCGGTAGGCCGTCAGCTTTCCCTCGGTGCCGAACTCCTGCGTCCATTCCGCGAGCACCGTGTCGGCGGTCGGCGCCACGGCGGCACCGTAGGCGTGCAGATGGTCGTGCAGTAGTTCGTCGATCTGCGACGGCGTGGCCGGCTCCGCCACGCGGCATGCGGTGCAGAGCCGCCGCACGAGCCGCTGCGCGAGGACGGCCAAGAGCGAGTCGGCGAAATTGAAGGGATCGAGCCCCATGTCGAGCAGGCGCGTGACCGTCTCGGGCGCACTGTTGGTGTGCAGCGTCGACAGCACCAGGTGACCGGTCAGCGACGCTTCGACCGCCATGTGCGCGGTCTCCTGGTCGCGGATCTCGCCGACCATGATCGCGTCCGGGTCGGCGCGCAGGAAGGCACGCAGCGCCTTGGCGAACGTCCAGTCGATCTTCGGGTTCACCTGCACCTGGCGCAGCCCGGCCTGGGTGATCTCGATCGGATCTTCCGCCGTCCAGATCTTGCGTTCGGGCACGTTGATGTGGCTGAGCACCGAATGCAGTGTGGTCGTCTTGCCCGAGCCGGTCGGACCGACGCAGAGCACCAGGCCGTAGGGCCGCTCGACCGCGTGGGTCAAGCCCTTCAGGTTCGACGGGCTCAGCCCGAGCTTGGACACCGGCAGGGGCTTGGCCGAGGCCAGGATCCGCAGGACGATGTCTTCCAGACCGCCGGCGGTCGGGATCGTCGCCACGCGCAGCTCGATCTTGTGCTGCGGCGAGAACTTGGCGAATGAAATCTTGCCGTCCTGCGGCTTGCGGCGTTCGGCGATGTCCAGATCGCACATGATCTTGATGCGCGCGATCAATGCACTGCGGTAGTTGTAAGGCAGCTCCAGGTGGGTGCGCATGCGCCCGTCCTTGCGAAAGCGCACCCGCGTTTTTTCCTTGCCCGGATAGCTCTCGATGTGGATGTCGGAGACGCCGTCCTTGTGCGCGTCGATGACGATGCTGTTGATCAGGCGCACCAGCGAGTTGTCCGACTGCTCGATCGGCCGATCGTCGCCGCCACCACCGGCTTCGCTCGCGTCGAGTCCCTCACGCTCCAGCACCTCGACCAGTTTGCCGGTGTCCGCCAGTTCGCCGCCTTGATTGGCGCGGCCGTCACCGTCGCGCGGGCCACCCTGACCGATGCGCTCGTAGGCGGTCCACAGCGCATCGTCGAACGACCGGCATTGCGCGAGCACCGGCACGATCTTCATCTGCACCGAGAACTCGACCTCGTCGAGCGCGGCCCGGCGACCGGCCGGGTCCTCGAGGGCGACGACCAGCCGCTGCTCGCCCAGCAACAGCGGAAGCACCTGCAAGCGCGACGCCACGGCGTACGGCAGTTTGGCGAGCGCGCCCGCGTCGAAGGCGAAATCGTCGATGTCGACGATCGGGTATCCCATCTTGTGCGCGAGCGCCACGCGCAGGTCTTCGCGCGAGACGGCGCCCATGCGCACCAGGACTTCGCCGAGCGGCACGCCGCGGTCCTCCGACTGGCGGATCAGGCCGGCTTGCAACTGCTCCTGCGTGACGAGGTTGAGCGAGATCAACGCCTCGCCCACACGCACCATCGGCATGTTGGCCTGGCGCGAGATCGCCTTCAGCAGCTGCGCGGGTGTGCGGGCGAGGCCGATGCTCAGGATGTCGGACGTGGCCTCCGGCGGCGCTGTGGCCGCAAGCGCCACCTCGGCCCGTGGCGTCAGCGACAGTTCCATGCCGCGCGTCGATGGGCCGATGCGAGTGACGCTGCCGAACGTGCGATCGGTGTAGGCGGCGCGCGGAAAGAAGGTGCGCCGGACCTGCGACAGGTCGGCGGGATCGACCGGGAACAAGAAGAGTCCGGCGTCGTTCTCGACATGCCCGACGGTTTCGCCGGTGACCTGTTCGCCGCTGTCGAGCACCACCGTGTACAGCGTGGTCGCCGGCGGTACGGCGGGCGGCGATCCGGGGCGATCGGTGCTGTCGGCGATGCGGTGCAGCGGCGCCGTGAGCATCAGCGAACGGAACTGGTCGAAGCGCAACGGCAGCATGGCCCGCGACGGCGGGATCTGCACCTGGGCGATCGAGTCCTGCGGCAGAAATTGACGCAGCCGACCCTTCATGCGCGTGTCGTTGAGCCCGACGACGATGCAGGTCACCAGGCCGTCGGACTCGACCGGCTGGCTGTACCGGCCTCCGCTCGGCAGCGGCCACGTCGCCGACGTGATCGGCGGGCCGGTCGGCTCGGCGCCGGCCTGCCGCTGTGGCGGGCTCGATAGATCGGACATGCCAGGCAGTGTTTCTCGGGCGATCAGCGGCGGAAAAGTCCGCGATGGCCGCGGTGACGGTGCGATGCTAAGGGCATCAACCCGGGGCGAACGTCGGAACAGCCGGTCAGGCGCGCATCAGATGTGACCGGGCGGTGGCGCTGCCTTCAGGCGCCGAGGTCCTTCGGTCGGAAGATCAGCGTGATCGTGGGCGGCACGCGCCCCTGTTCGTCGGCGGGCAGCATCTCCGTGCGGTCGAGCGCGCGCAGCACCGCCTGGTCCCATTCGGCCACGCCGCTCGGCTTGGTGACGCGCCGGCTCGCGATGTGCCCGTCGGGGCTCATGTGCAGCTCCACCTCCACGGCCGGATTGCCTTGCAGCGCGTCGGGGAACACCACGTTCGGCTTGATGCGCCCGGCGATGCGCCCGCCGTAGCTGGCCGAGAAGCCCGCCGAGTGCAGCGCGGTGCCGGTGGCGCCCGCGTCGCCGGTGGCGCCGGCCATGCCGGTGATGCGGCGCAGGTTCGCGAGGCGCTGCTGTTCGCGGGCCTCTTCCTCGCGACGGGCCTGGCGGGTGTCCGTGGCCTGTCGTGCTTTCGCGTCGGCCTCGGCCTGCTTCTGCCGCGCTTTTTGGTCCGCCCGTTCCGCTGCTGCCTGCGCTTTCGCCGCATCGGCCTTGCGCTGCTGCGCCAGACGTTGCTCGCGCTCCGCCTGCTCCGCTTCCCTGGCCTTTTGTTGCGCGACGGCGATGTCGGCGTCGCGCCGCAACGACGCCGTGTCGTCGGGCGGAGGTTGCTCCACCTTGGCGACTGGCGGCGGCGGGGCGGGGATCGGCGGTGGCTGCTCGGCGCGGGGAGCGGCGATCTGGGGAACCGATGACCAGATCTCGGCCGACGCGACCGACGGAGCGTCGTCGGACTGGAAATGGAAGTTCGCGACCAGCATGCCGAGGATCGCAGCGTGCACGAGCACGGCCAGCGCGAGTCCGCCGCCCAGCCGGTCGGCCCGACGCGGCATCGACGCCATCGCCGCCGTCGTCATGGGATCGACCACGACCAGGGCGCCACCGTCGTTCGGCGCGACATCACGCCCCCGTCTTCACCGAGAGACCGACCCGTTGCACGCCGGCACGCTGCAAGGTGTCCATCAGCTTCACGACGGCCTCGTACTTCACCGACTTGTCGGCGGAGATGACGACCGGGGTGGCCTCGTTGCCGTCTTGCGCCGTGCGCACGCGCTGCGCGATACCGGCGAGCGCGACAGACTCCGGCTCCGCCTTGTCGATGCGGATCTTCAGGCTCGCGTCGGTCGACAGCATCAACTCGATGACGTGGTCCGGCCGCTGCCTGGCCTTGCCGACGCTCGGCAGGTCGACGATGCCGGTCGGAATCAACGGCGCGCTCACCATGAAGATGATGAGCAGCACGAGCATGACGTCGATGAACGGCACCATGTTGATCTCGTTGATCGTGCGGCGGCCGCCGCGTCCGCGGGCTGCGACGCCGGGCATCAGCGCACTCCCGATCCGGCCGTCGCACCTGGCCCGACAGGCTGGCCGGCGTTGCGCTGCAGGATGTTCGAGAACTCCTCGATGAAGGTGTCCATCTGCGCCGCGATGCGGTCGATGCCGTGCGCGAACCGGTTGTAGCCGATGACCGCCGGAATCGCGCAGAAGAGGCCGATCGCGGTGGCGACGAGCGCCTCGGCGATGCCGGGCGCGACGGTCGCGAGCGACACCTGCGTCAGGTTCGAGAGCCCGATGAAGGCGTGCATGATTCCCCACACCGTGCCGAACAGGCCGACGTACGGCGACACCGAGCCCACCGACGCGAGGAACGACAGATGCGCCTCGATCACGTCCATCTCGCGCTGGAAACCGGCCCGCATGGCGCGCCGGGCGCCGTCGAGCAGGGCGCCGTTGTCGGTGATCTTGCGCTCGCGCAGCTTCATGAACTCGCGCATGCCCGACGCGAAGATGCGTTCCATCGGCGCGGTGGAGGGCTTGCGCGCCGCGTCGGCGTAGAGCTCGTTGAGGTTCTTGCCGGCCCAGAACTCGCGCTCGAACGACTCGTTGGCGCCGCGCACGCGCCGCAGACCGAACACCTTGCCGAAGATCACCGTCCAGCTGGCGAGCGAGGTCAGCAGCAGCCCGGCGACCACCGCCTGCACGACGAAGCTCGCGTGCAGCACGAGCGCGACGATGGAGAAGTCCTGGTTCATGGTGAAAGGTCGTTGAGGTCGATGGGAATGCGTTGCGGTTTGAAGGTTCCAGCGTCGACGCAGGCGATGCCGATCTCCCCTTCGGCGAGGAGCACCGGACCGGCGTCGTCGTCGCGCCAGGCCTGCTGCGCGATGCGCATCGACGCGGCCCGCGCTTCGGTCACGCAGACGGTGATGCGCAGCAGATCGTCGAGCCGCGCCGGACGACGGTAGCGCAGCCGCGTGTCGGTCACGACGAACACGATGCCGTGGCGCTCGCGCAGCAACTGCTGCCCATGGCCGAGGCGGCGCAGCCATTCGGTCCGGGCGCGCTCGAAGAACTTGAGGTAGTTGGCGTAGAAGACCACGCCACCCGCGTCGGTGTCTTCCCAGTACACGCGGACCGGTTGTTCATGGTCCAGGCGCGTCGCGGCCGTGCCAGGCGGCGTCACCGGCGTGCGGCGCGTGCCGCAGTCACCTCGACCGACCGCAACTCGGCCGCGGCCTTGTCGAGCACGCCGTTCACGTACTTGTGGCCGTCGGTGCCGCCGAAGCTCTTGGCCAGCTCGACCGCTTCGTTGATCGCGACCTTGTACGGAATCTCGATGCAGTGCTGCAGCTCATAGGCGCCGATCAGCAGCACGCCGTGTTCGACCGGCGAGAGTTCGGTGGTCTTGCGGTCGATGTAGCGTGCGAGCACGGCGTCGAGCGGTGCCGCGGTGTCGATGCAGCCGTGGAGCAACAGGTCGAAATGCGCGGTGTCGCACTCGGCGAAACCGTCCTGCTCGCGCACGTGGGCATCGACCACGCCGGCGTCGCTGCCGCCGATCAGCCATTCGTACAGGCCCTGCAGCGCGAGTTCGCGCGACCGCCGACGCTTCAGCCGGGCGCCGGTCGGGCGTTTCTGGGCGGCTGCAGGGGTCGGCGTGCGCGCTGACAGCGCATCGACCGGGTGCGGTGGCGCATTCATCGTGCCGACGGACCCGACCGCAGGGGCGTGCACGAGAAGGCGGGCTCGAACGTCAAGGGCATCGCCATGCCGCGATTGTAGGTGCGGCCCTCGCCACCGCCGGCAGCGAGCGCGCCGCTACTGCACGAAGCCGATCGGTGCACGCCTCGCAGTGGCGCCGGGAATGTCGCGCAGCGCGACGTGGTCACGGTGGTCGAGCTTGGCATTGCCGAACGCCGCCATCCAGGCGCGGCGCATTTCGCGCGGCGCCATGTCGCCCAATCGGTCGAGCACGTCGGGGCGCGGCTCGGGCTCGAACCGGCGGCCCCAGTCGTGATCGGCGCGGATGGAGGCATAGAGCTTCGCGGCGATGCGGCGTGCCGCCTGCGCATCGGGCGCCTGCACCTCGTACACGTTCATGCGGTTGAGGATCGGCTCGGGGATGCCGCGGGCGTCGTTGGCGGTCGCCACCCAGATGACCTGGCTCGCATCGATCGGCACCTCGGCGAACTCGTCGGTGAACTGGCGCGCGGTGTCGTGTTCGAGCAGGCTGTACAAGGCGCCGAGCGGGTCGTAGGCGTGTTCACCGCCGGCCTTGTCGATCTCGTCGACGACCATCACCGGGTTGGCGTACTCACCGTCGACGAGCGTTTCGAACACCTTGCCGGCACGCGCGCCTTTCCACTGGCTGGATGCACCCGAGAGCACCCAGCCGGCGGTCATCGAGCTCATCGAGACGAAGCCCATGCCGGTGCCGAGCAGCACCGAGAGGGCGCGGGCGAAATGCGTCTTGCCGACGCCCGGCGGCCCGAGTAGCAGTAGCGGCATGATCTCGAGCGAGTCGCGGCTGTCTTCGCAGAGCGCGAGCTGCCGCCGCACGTCGTCGAGCACCTCGTGGAAGTTCGGCAGGTCGTCGTAGAGGTGGTCCATCGCCGGCAGGGCGGACGGCTTCACCTGGAAGCGCTCGGGGCCCTTGTCGAGCATGCGCTGGTAGGTGGAGCGCAGGGACTCATGCTCCTGTTGCGACAGCTTGTCGAGCCGGCGGCCGACGTCGCCCATCGCGTACAACGACCGCATGCAGGCGATCGGAATGGTCGGACGCGCGTTGGCGTTGGCAGGTGAGGAAACCAAATCGCTCGACATCGGTGCGCTCCTCCGGCATCGAACGGCGGCATCGGGACCGCCGTCCACACACATCACACTTCGGCAGTGGAGGCCCGAAGCTGAAGGGACCAGAACAAGGGCGACCGCTGCAGACCGGTCAATGCACGCCGCATGCCAGGCCGGCGGCCTGCAACGACGTCACTTGACCCAGGTGTTGAGCTGGATGATCGGCAGCAGCACGGCGAGCACGATCAACATCACGACACCGCCCATGGCGACGATCAGCAGCGGCTCGAGGATGGTCGCCGCCTGCAACGATCGACGCTGCACCTCGGCCGACAGCTGCTTGGCAGCGCGCTCCAGCATCAGCGGCAACTGACCCGTCTGCTCGCCCAGCCGCGAGAACATGGCGAGCAGGCCGGGAAAGCGCTTCTTGCCGGCCATGGCAGCGGCGAGCGGCGCGCCTTCGCGCACCTGGGCGAGCGCATCCATCGCGTCGGCGCGCATGGCCCGGTTGGACAGCGTCTCGGCCGCCGCCTGCAACGCCTTCAAAATCGGCACGCCGGCGCCGGCCAGCATGGCGAGCGTGCCCGCGAAACGGGCAGCGTTGTAGCCGCGCGAGAGGCGGCCGATGAGCGGCAGCCTCAGCCAGCCAGCGTCGAACTGGAGCCGGAACGCCTCGTTGCGCAACATGACGGCGAGCACGAACCCGCCGCCGACCAGGAGCGTGGCCACCAGCCAGCCCCAATGGCGGACGAAGCTGCTGAGGGCGAGCATGCCGGCGGTCAACGCCGGCAGTGCGTGCTTCGAGCTGACGAACACGGCTGTCACCTGCGGCACCACGTAGGTGACCAAGAAGGTGACGATGACGACGGCGATGATGGACACGATGACCGGGTAGAGCGTCGCGCCGATGAGCTTGGCCTTGAGCGCCTGACGGTCCTCCAGGTCGTCGGCGAGCCGCTCCAGCACCTGGCCGAGCGCGCCGCTCTGCTCGCCGGCGGCGACCACGCCGCGGTACACCTCGTCGAACTCGCGCGGTGCGCTGCCGAGTGCGCGGGCGAACGGCGAGCCGGCGTTGACCTCGGCACGCAGATGCGAGACGAGTTCGCGGTGCTTCGGCTCCTCGGCTTCGTCTGCCAGTGCCGTCAGTGCGCGCTCGAGCGGCAGGCCGCTCGACACCAGCCCGGCGAGCTGCCGTGTCCACACGGCGAGACCGGTGGCGGAGAACACGCGCCGCGCATACCGCAAGCCCATGCTCTGCGTGCCCGCGGTCGTCACCTGCGTCATGCCCAGCGGCACGAGCGCGAGGGTGCGCAGCTGTGCCCGCGCCGCGCGCGGGTTGTCGGCCTCGACGATGCCCGTGGCCTGCCGGCCGCCGGCGGTCAGTGCTTCGTATTTGTAGGCTGGCATCTCAAGCGCCGTTCACAGGCTATTCACGCGTGACCCGCAGCACCTCTTCCGGCGACGTGACGCCGTCGTCGACGAGCCGTTCACCGTCTTCGCGCATCGACCGCAACCCGCCCTGTTCGGCGGCGACGAAGATCTGCGACTCGGCGGCGCGCCCGTGGATCAATGACCGCACCTTCTCGTCGGCCACCATGAGTTCGTAGACGCCGGTGCGCCCCTTGTAGCCGGTGGACAGGCAGGCCGTGCAGCCGACCGGGTGGTAGCGGCCGCGCGCGTCGACCTTCTTGCACAACGGGCACAACTTGCGCACCAGCCGCTGCGCCAGCACGCCGAGCAGGCTGGAGCTGAGCAGGAACGGCTCGACGCCCATGTCGGTGAGCCGGGTGACGGCACTGGGGGCGTCGTTGGTGTGCAGCGTGGCGAGCACCAGGTGGCCGGTGAGCGACGCCTGGATGGCGATCTGCGCGGTCTCGAAGTCGCGGATCTCGCCGATCATGATCACGTCGGGATCCTGCCGGAGGATGGCGCGCAAGGCCTTGGCGAAGGTCAGGTCGATGCGGGGATTGACCTGCGTCTGGCCGATGCCGGCGAGCTCGTACTCGACCGGGTCTTCCACGGTGAGCACGTTGGTCGTGGCGGTGTCGACGCGGCCGAGCGAGGCGTAGAGCGTCGTCGTCTTGCCCGAGCCGGTCGGGCCGGTGACGAGGACGATGCCGTGCGGCTGCTGGATCAGCTTGTGGAAGCGGGTCAGCGTCTCGCCGCTCATGCCGAGCGCTTCGAGCGTGAACTTCGATTCGCCTTTGTCGAGCAGCCGCAGCACCGCGCGTTCACCGTGCGCCGAGGGCAGCGTGGAGACGCGCACGTCGACCGCCCGGCCGCCGATGCGCAGCGAGATGCGGCCGTCCTGCGGCAGGCGCTTTTCGGCGATGTCGAGCTCGGCCATGATCTTGAGGCGCGAGATCAGCGCCGCGTGCAAGGCCTTGTTCGGCTGGACCACTTCCCGCAGGCTGCCGTCGACCCGAAAACGCACCGAGCTGGATCGCTCGTAGGGTTCGATGTGGATGTCGGACGCGCCGTCCTTGGCGGCTTGCGTGAGCAGCGCGTTGAGCATGCGGATGATCGGCGCATCGTTCGCCGCTTCCAGCAGGTCTTCGACGGCAGGCAGGTCCTGCATCATGCGGCTCAGGTCGACGGCGCTCTCGACTTCGCCGATGACGGTGGCCGCGCTGGACTCGCTGCCGGCATACGCGGCGGCAATCCGGTTCCCCAGCGTGGTGGCCGATTCACGCTCCAACCGGTCGATGTCGTAGAGCCGCAGCACTTCGCCGAGCGCCGGAAACCCGACGGTCTCCGGTGCCCACAGCACGAGTTCCGAACCGTCGTCTTCCAGCAGCAGGTTGTGCGCTCGGGCGTAGGCGTAGGGGAGGGGATGGCGAGCGCCCATGTCGACGTGTCCTAGTTCCGCTGATCGTCGGGCAGCCGACCCGGCTGTGAGGCGATCGGTCCGACCGCCGGTGGGCGAGGGCCGTTCGGGTCGGACGTGCCCGGGCCGATCAGCGAGCGGTCGGTGCCCGGCACATCGAGCGGACGGATCGGCGGCAGCACCGGCGCCTCACGGATGGGCACCAGGATGCTCGGCGTGGGCTGATTGTCCTTCTGCAAGGCGCGGATCGCTTCGTAGCGGTCGATCGACAGCGAATTCGCCGCTTCCTGCGTGCGCATCACCACCGGCCGCAGGAACACCATCAGGTTGGTCTTCTTGCGGGTTCGCGTGTCGTACTTGAAGAGATTGCCGATGTAGGGGATGTCGGACAGATAGGGCACCTTGCTCACGTCGCCGGTGTACTGGTCCTGCAGCAGGCCGCCGAGCACCATGATCTGGCCGTCGTCGACCACGACCGTGGTCTCGATCGAACTCTTGCTGGTGGTCGGGCCGGCCGTCGCCGACGTCGACAGCACGCTCGAGTTTTCCTGGTAGATCGTCATCCGCACGGTGCCGTTCTCGCCGATCTGCGGCTTGATTTTCAGCGTCAGGCCGACGTCCTTGCGTTCGATGGTCTGGAACGGTGTGGCGGTGTTGGTGCCGGAGCCGGTGCTCGCGTAGGAGCCGGTGACGAACGGCACGTTCTGGCCGATCACGATGCGCGCTTCCTCGTTGTCGAGCGACACCATGTTCGGCGTCGAGAGCACGTTGCCGTCGGACTTGGTCTCGAGCACGTGCGCCAGCGTCGACAGGGCGTAGGTGCCGAAGAATTTGTTGACGATGCCGACGTTGAAGCCGGTGCTCGGCACCGCCGAGCCGGACCCCGCCCCTGTCGTGAGGCTGATGATGTTGTCGCCGCCGGTGCTGAAGTTGGTGCCACCGACGACCGCGGCGCTGTTCGCGCTGCCGAACGCGCCCTGCCACTGCACGCCGAACTCGGCGAACTTGGTCGCGTCGACCTGCACGATCATCGATTCGATGTAGACCTGGGCGCGGCGCGAATCGAGCTGATCGATCACCGAGCGCAGTTGCCGGTAGAGCGGCTCGGCCGCAGTGATGACGAGCGAGTTGGTCGCCGGGTCGGCCTGGATGAAGCCGCCCGTCGCCGGCTGGGCCGAACCGGACAGCGGCGTCAGCGTGGTGCCGGTGCTGCCGTTGGCGTTGGCCGAGCCGTTCGCGAGCGGGCTCTGGTTGAGACCGGACGGCGTCGCGTTCGCACCGCCCCCGCCGCCCGCCGTGCCACCGGTGTTGCCGGCGCTGTAGGCGGCGCGCAGCACGGTCGCGAGCTTCACCGCATCGGCATTCTTGAGGTAGACGACCCAGATGTTGCCGTTGGCGCTGCTGCCGCTGAGCGGACGGTCGAGCCGTTCGATGATCGATTTGATCGCGGCCATGCGGGCGGCATTTGGCGCCCGCACGATCAACGCGTTGTTGCGCGTGTCGACCAGCACGGAAGCGCCGGCCGCATTGCCCGGCGCGGCTGCCGCGCCGTTCGTGCCTGGCTCGGCCAGCCGCTGGACCAAGGTCGCCAGGTCGGACGCGACCGCGTACTTGAGCGGCACCGACTCGATCTCGCCGATGCCGGAGGTGTCCATCGCCGCGATGATCTTGGCGATGCGCAACAGGTTGTCGGCGTAGTCGGTGATGATGAGCGTGTTGTTGCCCGGGTTGGCGTTGATCGTGTTGTTCGGGCTGATCAGCGGCCGCAGCACCGGCACCAGGTTGTTCGCGTTCTCGTTGTAGAGCGTGAAGATCTGGGTCAGCACCTGGTCGCCGCGCCGCGACACGCCTTCGCCGATCGACACGGTCGCGGTCTGCAGCTTGGCATCCGCTTCGGGGACCACTTTGAACAGGCCGCCGGCTTCGACCACCGTGAAGCCGAGACCACGCAGCGCCGCAAGGAAATTGAGGTAAGCCTCGCGCGGCGACAGCGCCTGCTCGCTGTAGACGGTGATGACGCCCTTGACCTTCGGGTCGACGATGAACTGCTGGCGCAGGATGGCCGACATGGCCCGCGTCACGCCTTCGATGTCGGCGTTGACGAAGTTCAAGGTCACCGGCTCGCCGCTGAAACGCGCCTGCAACGCCTGCGCCGGAACGGGTGCCGGCGTCTGCGCAGCCACAGGCAGGCAGGCGCACAGCAGGCCGACGGCGAGCGCGGCAGCCAGGGCGCGGGTGGGAGTCGCCTGGGTGCGAGCGGGCCGGGTGGAACAGGCCCGGGTAAAAGAAGCCCGGGCAAAAGAAGGGCGCTTCATGCTCATCCGATCAAAATGACGGACCGCGCGCCTTCGCGTCGGCCGATGATGTTCAGCAGGTTGGCCAGCGAGGCTTCGTCGTCGGGCGCGGCGTGTGCGTCGCCGCGGAATCGAAGTCCTGTGCCGGTCCAGCTTCCGTTGCCGCTCAATTGCAGCGCGCCGCCCTGGGTCGACAGGTCCAGCGCGGCCACGCCGGCGTTGGCTGCGTCGCCGGAGAGGCGCAGGCGGTAGTTGCCGAGCGTCGGCAGGGTCGACAGCCGCGACGAGACGTTGGTCAGCTCGACATCCGCCTGCCCCGTGATGCGCATGCGGCCGCGCACCGACTCGACCGTCATCCCCGGCGACACCAGCCGTGCGGTGCCCCCGAGCTGCAAGGTGTTCCACGGTGTCCCGAGGCCGCCCAGCCAGGCGCTCGGCCACTGGCCGACCCAGCCCGAC
>CAMQQG010000133.1:0-19286 GCA_947034895.1 Rhytidiadelphus loreus
ATGTCGGGCCCGACAAGGATCCCTCGTGCCCTTTCTGCCCCGCACCGCCACCGCGCCGTTCTGCCCCTCCGAGGTCGGCGGCAGCATCGCCGTCGACGGCAGCGCGCCGGCCTGGCGGAAGGCGCTCCGCTTCGTCGGCCCCGGCCTCATGGTCTCGGTCGGTTATATGGACCCGGGCAACTGGGCGACCGACATCGAGGCGGGTTCGAAGTACGGCCATGGCCTGCTCTTCGTCGTGCTGCTGGCCAGCCTGGCGGCGATGCTGCTGCAGATCCTGTGCGTGCGGCTCGGCCTGGCGGCGCAAAAAGACCTGGCGCGCGCCTGCCGCGACCACTACGGCTCGCGCGTCAACATCCTGCTCTGGCTGGGCGCCGAACTCGCGATCGTCGCCTGCGACCTGGCCGAGGTGCTCGGCAGCGCGCTGGCGCTGCACCTGCTGCTCGGCGTGTCGATCCCGGTCGGCATCGGCATCACCGCCTTCGACACGCTGCTCGTGCTCGGCATGCAAGGGGCGGGGTTCCGCCGAATCGAGGCGATCGTGCTCGGGCTGGTGCTGACGATCGCCGGCTGCTTCGCGGTTGAGCTGGTGATGGTCAAACCGAATTGGCTGGGCGTCGCGATCGGCTTCGCGCCGGCGCTCGAGCGGCTGCGCGACCCGAATGCGCTCTACCTCGCGATCGGCATCATCGGCGCGACGGTGATGCCGCACAACCTCTACCTGCACTCGTCGATCGTGCAGACGCGCCTGATCGAGAAGACCCCCGCCGGCCGACGCGAGGCGATCCGCTTCTGCACGCTCGACACGGTGCTGTCGCTGACGCTCGCGTTGCTGGTCAATGCGGCGATCCTGATCCTCTCGGCGAGCGCCTTCCACGGCACCGGGCATGCGAACGTCGCCGAGATCGAAGACGCCTACCACCTGCTCGACCCGGTCGTCGGTTCGTCGTTCGCGGCGCTGCTCTTCGGCATCGCGCTGCTCGCCTCCGGCCAAAGTTCGACCTTCACCGGCACGATCGCCGGGCAGATCGTGATGGAAGGCTTTCTCGACCTGAAGATTCCCTGCTGGCAACGGCGCCTGCTGACCCGATCGCTGGCGCTGCTGCCGGCGTTCGCGGGGGTCTGGTATTTCGGCGACGGCGGGGTCGGCAAGATGCTCGTGCTGAGCCAGGTGGTGCTGAGTTTTCAGCTCCCGTTCGCGATCTGGCCGCTGCTGCGCTTCACCGGGGACCAGACGTTGATGGGCGAGTTCGTGAACGGGCCGGTGATGAAGGTCGTCGGCTGGGGGCTCTTCGGCCTGATCGGCGCGGCCAACGTCTGGCTCGTGATGACGTCGATCACCTCGGCCGGCGGCTGACGCTTGGTAGAGTCAGGTCGACGAATCCGGCGCCTGCAGGAGTCGCACCTCCAAAAGAACCCATGAACAACAACCTCCTGCTGCTCGGCGGTACCGGCTTCGTCGGCCGGGCCTTGTGCGACAAGCTCGTCGAACGCTCCGGCGGCGGCAGCGCCAGCGTGCTGGTGCCGAGTCGACGGCCGCAGCGCGCGAAACACCTGCAGCTCTTGCCGACGGTGCGGCTGGAAGCGGCGGATGTGCACAACGACAACGAACTGGTGCGCCTGCTGCACGGTCGCGACGCGGTCGTCAACCTGGTCGCGGTGCTGCACGGCAGCGATGCAGAATTCCACCGCGCCCACGTCGAGCTGCCGCTGAAACTGACCAAGGCCTGCGCTGCGGCCGGCGTGCGGCGGGTGATCCACATCAGCGCGCTCGGCGTCGAGGAAAACCAGGTGCTCCCCAGCCGCTACCTGCGCTCGAAGGCGGCCGGCGAGAAGGTGCTGAAGGAGTCCGGGCTCGACGTCACGATCCTGCGGCCGTCCGTCATCTTCGGCGAGCACGACCGCTTCCTGAACCTGTTCGCGGGCCTGCAGACGATTTTTCCGGTGGTGCCGCTCGCCGGTGCCGGCGCCCGCTTCCAGCCGGTCTGGGTGCAGGACGTCGCCGACGCGGTGCTGCGCTGCCTGGACGACCCGTTGACGATCGGCCACACCTTCGAATGCACCGGCCCGACGGTCTACACCTTGAAGGCACTGGTGGAGGCCGCTGGCCGCTGGTCGGGCCACGAGAGGCCGGTGTTCGGCTTGCCCGACGCCCTCGGCCGCCTGCAGGCCGCGGTGATGGAACTGCTGCCCGGGTCGCCGCTGATGTCGCGTGACAACCTCGATTCGATGAAGGTCGCCAACGTGGCCGCAGGCCGTCTGCCCGGCCTGCGGGCGCTCGGCATCCAGCCCGACTCGCTGGAGAGCATCGCCCCCGGCTACCTGGGCGCCGGGCAGGGCGTGGCCCGGCTCGACCGGTGGCGGGCACGGGGCGGCTGAGCGCGGGAGGCCCTCACCGCCTCCGGCGTGAGATAGAACACGAATTCCCCCTCGCTGCCGAGCTTGGAGGCGCAAAATACGGCCACGCCGAGGGTCAGCGGCATCGCGAACCCGCGGCCGCCCTTGTTTTTTTGGCGCCTCATCCGATGTTGATCGAACGCGTGTTTGCTGCCATCGCGATCGCCGTTTGCGCGGTGCTGCTCGTGCGCCTGCTGATTGGCGAGCAGCGCCGCTGGCGATTCGATGCCGCGCTGCGCCGCCGCTGGCGCGCAGTGGCGGCCACCGCGAAAAGAATGCGCCTCTGGCGGTCGTCCAAACGCGACGCGGTCAAGGTCGCCGACGAAGCGATCCGCCGCGCCCGCGAGGGTGCCCGGCGTAGCGGTGACTGGGACGGCAACGTCTACAAGCCGAAGTCGTTCCGGAAGCCCCCGCGCGACAAGATGCATTGAAGGCCGAGCCCGAGCGCGGGGGTGAGCGCGGTCGCGAGCGCGGCTACACCGTCGCCGTCCGCACGCTCTGCGAGTTCACGGCCAGGCAGGGCGACCTCGACCTGCGCTTCACGCCGTCGGCGACCGCGCTCGAAGGCCAGGCCGGCCACAAGACGGTCGCGTCGCGCCGGGGCGGCGCCTATCGATCGGAACTGAGTCTCTCGGGCGAGTTCGAACGCCTGGTCGTGCGCGGCCGGGCCGACGGCTACGACAGCGCCCGCCAGTTGCTGGAAGAAGTCAAGGCCTTTCGCGGTGACCTCGACCGCATGCCCGCCAACCGCCGGGCCTTGCACTGGGCTCAGGTGAAGGTCTACGGCGCCTTGCTGTGCCGGCGCGAGGGCCTGCCGGCGTTGACGCTCGCACTCGTCTATTTCGACGTCGCGACGCAGACCGAGACGGTGCTCGCCGAGCGAGCAGCACACCGCTGTCGACCTGCAGGCGTTCTTCGAGGACCAGTGCCGGCGATTCCTCGCCTGGGCCGACCAGGAGCTCGCGCACGCCGGGGCCCGCGGCGCCGCGCTCGCCACCCTGCCCTTTCCGCACGGCGGATTCCGCGCCGGCCAGCGGCCGCTCTCGGAGGCGGTGTACCGGGCCGCGGTCTCGGGGCGGCCCCTGCTGGCGCAGGCCCCGACCGGCATCGGCAAGACCGTCGGCACGCTCTATCCGCTGCTGAAAGCCTGGAGCCGGCAGCGGCTCGACAAGGTGTTCTTCCTGTCGGCGAAAACCCCCGGCCGGGCGGTCGCCCTGCAGTCGCTCGCGGCCATTGCCTCGGCGCGGCCCAAGCTGCCGCTGCGGGTTCTGGAACTGGTGGCCCGCGACAAGGCGTGCGAGCACCCGGACAAGTCCTGCCACGGCGACTCCTGCCCGCTCGCGAGCGGCTTCTACGACCGGCTGCCGGCGGCCCGCGACGAAGCGGTCGGGGCAGTCACGATGGACAAGGCGAGGCTGCGCCAGATCGCCCTCACGCACCGCGTCTGTCCCTACCACTTCGGCCACGAGATGGTGCGCTGGGCCGACGTGATCGTCGGCGACTACAACCATTATTTCGACACCCGCGCGCTGCTGCACGGCATGACGGTCGCGCACGAGTGGCGGGTCGGCGTGCTGGTCGACGAAGCGCACAACCTGGTGCCGCGGGCGCGGGCGATGTACTCGGCCAGCCTGTCGACCGCCGGGCTGCAGGCCGTGCTGCCCCTGGCGCCGGCCACGGTCAGGGCGGCGCTCGGCCGGCTCGAGGCCTGCTGGGCCGATCTGCAAGGGCAACAGACCGTTCCCTATGCCGTGCACGAGACCTTGCCCGGCGCCTGGCTGGCAGCGCTCCAGGCAGTCAACACGGCCTGTTCCGATCACCTCGCGACCGGCGTCGCCGAACTGGCGCCGCCGATGCTGCGCTTCTACTTCGATGCACTGCGTTTCAGCCGGCTCTGCGACGCCTTCGGCACCCATTCGCTGTTCGATCTGACCCAGGACACCGGGCCGGTCGCCGGCTCGACGCTCTGCCTGCGCAACCTGGTGCCCGCGCCGCACCTCAGGCCACGGTTCGCGGCGGCCGCAGCGGTCATCCTGTTCTCGGCCACGCTGGTCCCCAGGCAGTTCCATGCCGACCTGCTGGGGCTGCCGGAGGACAGCGCCTGGATCGACGTGGCGGCGCCGTTCGCCCCCACGCAGTTGCAGGTTCACATCGAGGCCACCATCTCGACCCGCTTCAACCAGCGCGCGGCGTCGCTCGCGCCGATCGTCGCGTTGATGGCGCGCCAGTATGCCGAGGCGCCGGGCAATTACCTGGCCTTCTTCAGCAGCTTCGACTACCTGCGCGGCGCCGCCAGCCTGTTCCGGCTGCGCCACCCCGAGACGCCCGTCTGGGAACAATCGCGGCAGATGGACGAGGCCGACCGCGCGCGCTTCCTGGAGCGCTTCACCGTCGAGGGCCGGGGTATCGGCTTCGCGGTGCTCGGCGGCGCATTTGCCGAAGGCATCGATCTGGCCGGCCGGCGACTCGTCGGCGCCTTCATCGCGACCCTCGGCCTGCCGCAGGTGAATCCGGTCAACGAACAGATCAAGGCGCGGATGGAGGCGATGTTCGGTCGCGGCCACGACTACACCTATCTCTTCCCCGGGCTGCAGCGGGTCGTGCAGGCTGCCGGCCGGGTCATTCGCACGCCGGAGGACACCGGCACCGTGCACCTGATCGACGCGCGTTTCGACCGCGCCGACGTGCGTGCGCTGTTGCCGGCGTGGTGGACGCTGCCGGCGCGACGTCTGTCGCCCGCGACGACGGCGAGTGTCGAGACGCGTTGAGCCGGTCTCGGGAAAAGCCTGGAATGCCGGCCTGTTCCTGAAATTAATTTCGCGGCAAGTGTTAACAATGAGACGTTGTTGCCGAAAACATTTGCATCGGCAGCTTGCCAACTTCACAAGGAGCGACTCATGAGCGACTCACTGCAACGCGAACGTGCCTACTACCTGGCCCATGAAAAGACCCTGGCGCAGCTCTATGACGGCAAGGTCGTCGTCATCAAGGGCGACGTCGTGCTCGCCGCCTACGACGAAGCGATCTGGGCCAAGCAGCGACTCAAGAAGCGTTTCGCCGGCGCGTTCTTTGCGCAACGCGTAGGCGCTCAACCGCAGACGGCATGAGCGCAGCGGCCCCGATTTTCAACCCGACGGGACTGTCCATTGTTCAATCGTGACTTAAATCACGACTGCAATCCGCCGGCCGCCGGTGGACAGTCGGCTGAGTCCAATTCACAACGATTCACGACCCACTCAAGTTGGGGGTGAGTCTGTCATCGAGAGCCTTGCGCTGTCGAAGGGTCCAGGCAGCGCGATGGATCCCCTGCTACATAGGAGAAATGTTCTCTCGGGGCCGGATTTTCTAGACGGCCAAATGGCAATGGAGACAGGTCGGACAGGTGTGCCGATACAGGTATCGCACTGGTGATCCCCCGTGAGTGGGCGATGACGATTCGAGATCGCAATTGCATGATCTCTTTCGTCAGCTTTCGACAACCACCCGCCGGTAAACACCATGAAACTCGTCAAACCCCTCCTCCTGGCTGCAGTCGCACTTGCCGCCACCCAAGCCCACGCCGGCTACACCTTCACATCGACCACCGTCCCGGCCGGCACCTACACGGCGCCGACGTTCACCGACGGCGTCAACGCCACGGTTGAGACGTCCAGCGTGGAATTCTCCTACCTCCAGCCGAAGGGCACCACCGGCTCGTTCCTGGTCGTCAGCGTCGCCAACGGAACCAACGGCTCGGCAACGATCGACACGTTCGGCGCATCGTCGTACAGCTTCGTGTGGGGCTCGCCCGACACGTTCAACATCGTCGACATCTACTCCGGCAGCACCACCTACGCGATGACCTTCAACGGCTCGGCGCTGATGGCACCGATGGCCAGCGACGGCAACAACGACAACACACGCCTGCTCACGATCACCGGCACCGACGGCGCAACGATCGACCACATCGTGTTGAAGTCGACCGGCGTGGCATTCGAAACCGCCGTCGCTGCGGTTCCGGAACCAGAAACATATGCCCTGATGCTGGCCGGTCTGGGCGCTGTCGGATTCATCGCTCGCCGCCGCAACCGCACCTGAATTGGTTTCTATCGCGGGTAGAGGTGGCCGCGCAACACGGTCACTCGGACGTCAGTGGTTGAATTGCTGATCGCAGCGGAATTCGATGCGGTTCGAGAACACGATGGGTCGGCTTTTCACGAAGCCGACCCATCGTCATTTTCGCGAGTCGCTGCACAAAACGACTTGACGAGTCCCAGGCGATACTCCGTCGCATGACTTCATTCGAATCCGACCCCTCTGCCGACGTCCAGTCTCCCCGGCTCTGGCGCGCCGACGGCTGGACCGCGCAGGTCATCAAGAACGAGGACGACGAAGGCTGGGCGGTCTCGATGACGAAGGTCGGCGAAGCCGAGCCGGCGCTGGTCGGGCCGTGGACGATGGGGCGTGACAAGAAGAACCCGAAGCCGCTCGACGCCCCGGCCTTCCACACCCTGGTCAAGACCGCCGCGGAGGTGCTGCGCCGGCACGAGCAGCAGTTGCATGCGCAATTGCACAAGAGCGTCCGCGTCGACCATCCGTCGGGCCGGATCACGGTGACGCTCGACATCGTGCCGGACGAGGACAGCGCCTCGGCGACGCTGACCGCGACCGATCTGCTCGGCGAGCAGATCGGTCAAGTGGGCGTGGCGCCGACGTTCAAACTGAACGGCACCAGCGCCGCCGCCTGGATCGACAGCGGCTATCTCAGGCCGCGCTGACCCGCGAGCGCCTCAGCGGGGCCGGTGCATCTTGAAGAGCTGCGTGGGCGCGATCTCGAAATAATCCGCCGGGCCGCCGGCGCGCAGGATGGGCCGGGCCGCGGCGGTGTCGTAGATGCCGTCCTTCAGCAGCGCCTTGCTGATGTGCACTGCGACCACCTCGCCGAGCGTCAACCAGGATTCGACCTGCCGGCCGTCGGCGCCTTCGAGCTGGATCACCTGGGTGACCCGGCACTCGAACGACACCGGGCTCTCGGCCACGCGGGGCACCGCGATCAAGCGGGACGCCACCGGCGTCAGCCCGGCCAGCGCGAATTCATCCACCTCCGGCGGCACGGCGGCGCAGGTCGCGTTCATCTGCTCGGCAAGCGGCCGGGTCGCGAGGTTCCAGGCGAATTCGCGCGTCGCCTGCACGTTGTGCAGCGAGTCCTTGGCGCCGATGCTGCAGAAGCCGACGATCGGCGGCGTGTAGTTGAAGGCGTTGAAAAAGCTGTAGGGCGCGAGGTTCAGACGGCCGGCGCCGTCACGCGTCGACACCCAGCCAATCGGCCGCGGCCCGACGATGGCGTTGAACGGGTCGTGCGGCAGGCCGTGGCCCAGGCGGGGTTCGTAGAAGTGGATGTCGGAGGAGCTGTCGTTCGGCATGGGGCGATGGTAGGACGATTGGCGGTGCAGCTTCTTGTGCAGTGTTCGATACTTTGTGGAACTTAATAAAACCGATGGATTCGGTCGTCTGGCTGGGCGCAAAACGCAGACATGCCCGAAGGCATGGCGAGGATTTGCAACCACGCCAGGCGGCCGAAGACGCGTTTTTATGGTCCACACCGTGTCGAACACTGCACTAGGGGCGCGTCTGAACCGCGGTCCAGGGCCCGTCGACGAACACCGCTTCGCCCGCTCCCGGCCATGGCGGCATCGTGATCGCGACCGCCGACACCGCCTGGTCGGCCGCGGCACGGAACTGGAAGTGCGTGCCGAGCGGAATCGTCAGGCACACGCCCGGCGTCAAGGGGATCGTCTCTTCGCGCTCGCCCTGCCGGCGCCACATCTCGCCGCGGCCGGCGAGCACGAACCAGATCTCCTCGACCGTGCGGTGAGTCACCGCGGCAGCGACCCCGCCGGCAGCCAGTTCGAAGTGCGCCATGCCGCCGCTGTCCAGGCCACGCAGGACGCGCACGTCGGAGCCGTCGGGCGCAATGAGCGTGGGTTCGGCCGGCAGGCGCGAGGTGCTGAAGTCGGTCATGGTCATTGGGTGATCGGTTGCCGTGTTTGGGGCTCAGCGATGCGCCCGTTCCGTCGAATAGAAGACCAGCCCCGCGACGGCAAACGCCAGGCCGATCCCGCTCACCGCAAGCCAACCCCCGTGGCTGAACGCGATGCCCGCGAGCGCCGAACCGGCCGCGCCACCGGCAAAGAAAATCGCCATGTAGAGCCCGTTCAGGCGGCTGCGGACCGACGCGCCGAGCCCGTAGATCGCCCGCTGGCCGAGCACCAGATTGGCCTGCACGCCGAGGTCAAGGAGCACGGCAGCCGCCAGCAAGGCGAGGAGCGAGCCGCCTCCGAGACTGCCGAGTCCCGCCAGCACGAAGGCGAGCGCCACGCTCGCCAGCGCGATGCCGGTCGCCGCGCGCGTGCGACCGCGGTCGGCCCAGCGGCCGGCGATGGGCGCCGACAACGCGCCCGACGCGCCGGCCAGCGAGAAGAGCGCGATGCCGCGCTGCGACAAGCCGAACATCGGGCCCGCGAGCAGCAGCGGCACGGCCGTCCAGAAGAGGCTGAAGGCAGCGAACATCGCGGCCTGGTAGGCAGCGCGTCGGCGCAGCAGCGGCGTGTCGCGCAGCAAGGCCCAGAGCGAGCCGATCAGTTCGCCATAGCGATGCGTGGCTGCCGGCTGGCGCCTCGGCAGCGCCTTGCGGAGCACGACCCCGAGCACCACCATCACCGCCGCCGAAGTGCCGAACAGCGCCCGCCAGCCGAACGCGCTCGCGAACAGCCCGGCGACCGGCCGCGCCAGCATGATGCCGATGAGCAGGCCGCTCATCACGTTGCCGACGACCTTGCCGCGGCTCGCTTCGGGCGCCAGATGCGCGGCGATCGGCACCAGCATCTGGACGGCGACCGCGCAGAGGCCGAGGGCGAAGGATGCGGCGAGCAGCTCGGGCGCGCCGTGCGCCATGCTGGTGACGACCAGCGCCGCGCAGACCCCCGCCAAGGTCCACAGCACGAGCGCCCGGTTCTCGACCTTGTCGCCCAGCGGCACCAGCAGAATCAGGCCGACGCAGTAGCCGGCCTGCGTCAAGGTCACGATCAGGCTCGCGGCCCAGGGCGGCAGGCCGATCTCGGGGGCGATCAGGCCGATCAGCGGCTGCGCGAAGTAGAGGTTGGCGACGATCAGCCCGCAGGCGGCCGCGAGCAGGAAGGTGAGGCCCGCCGATAGGCTGTTTCCGGCAACGGCCGAGGGCACGGCGGCCGTCACTCGATCGCCTTGACCATGTCCTCGACCACCTTCTTCGCATCGCCGAACACCATCATCGTCTTGTCCATGTAGAAGAGTTCGTTGTCGAGGCCGGCGTAGCCGGCCGCCATCGAGCGCTTGTTGACGATGACGGTCTTGGCCTTGTAGGCCTCGAGGATCGGCATGCCGTAGATCGGGCTGCCCTTCACGTGCGCGGCCGGGTTCACGACGTCATTGGCGCCGAGGATGATGGCGACGTCGGCCTGGCCGAATTCGCCGTTGATGTCTTCCATCTCGAAGACCTGGTCGTAGGGCACCTCGGCCTCGGCGAGCAGCACGTTCATGTGGCCGGGCATGCGGCCGGCGACCGGGTGGATCGCGTATTTGACGGTGATGCCTCTCTCCGTCAGTTTGGCCGCCAGCTCCTTGACCGCATGCTGGGCGCGGGCGACCGCCAGGCCGTAGCCGGGGACGATGACGACGGTTTCGGCGTTGCCGAGCACGAAGGCGGCATCGTCGGCACTGCCGGTCTTGACCGGCCGGGCCTCGGCCTTGGCACCGCCGGCCGTGGCCGCCTCGCCGCCGAAGCCGCCCAGGATCACGTTGAAGAACGACCGGTTCATCGCCTTGCACATGATGTAGCTCAGGATCGCGCCCGACGAGCCGACCAGCGAGCCGGCAATGATCAGCATCGCATTGTTCAGGCTGAAGCCGATGCCGGCCGCCGCCCAGCCCGAGTAGCTGTTCAGCATCGAGACGACGACCGGCATGTCGGCGCCGCCGATCGGGATGATGATCAGCACGCCGAGCACGAAAGCGACGGCGAGCAGGGCGATGAAGTCGAACCCACTCTGGCTGTCGACGAAGCCGTAGATGAAGAAGACGAGCGCCAGGCCGAGCACCAGATTCAGTGCGTGCTGGCCCTTGAACTGCACCGGCGCGCCCTGGAACAGGCGGAACTTGTACTTGCCCGAAAGCTTGCCGAAGGCGATCACCGAGCCGCTGAAGGTGATCGCGCCGATGGCCGCGCCGAGCGCCAGCTCCAACCGGTTGCCGCCCGGAATCGGCTCGCCCTTCAGCACGATGCCGAAGGCGTTCGGCTCAGCGACGGCGCTGATCGCGATGAAGACCGCCGCCAGGCCGATCATGCTGTGCATGAAGGCGACCAGCTCCGGCATTTTCGTCATCTCGACGCGCTGCGCCATCAGCGCGCCGGCACCGCCGCCGACGACCAACGCGCCGAGCACCCAGGCGAGACCGACCGCACCACCGCTTTGTCCCATTGGGCCGGCCTGGTCGGCGAGCTTCCAGATCAAGGCCGCGGTCGTGAACACGGCGAGCGCCATGCCGGCCATGCCGAAGACGTTGCCGCGGATCGAGGTCGTCGGATGCGACAGGCCCTTGAGCGCCTGGATGAAGCAGACGCTCGCGATCAAATAAAGCAGGGTGACGAGGTTCAGGCTCATGATGTCAGCCCCCCGTCCACGGCGTACCGTGGCCGACCCCCCGAGGGGGCACGGGCCGGCTTGGGGCGGCCCGGCGCTCGTCCCGTGGCGGCGCTCACTTGGACACCTCCTTGGCCACGACCTTCTTCTCCTTCTTTCGGAACATCTCCAGCATTCGCCGCGTCACCAGAAAGCCGCCGAAGACGTTGACCGCCGAGAGCGCGACCGCGAGCACGCCGAAGGTCTTGCCCACGCCGGTCTCGGTCAGCGCCGCCGCCAGCATCGCGCCGACGATGACGATCGCCGAGATCGCATTGGTCACCGCCATCAGCGGCGTGTGCAGCGCCGGCGTCACCGTCCAGACGACGTGGTAGCCGACGTAGATCGCCAGAACGAAGATGATCAGGTTGGTCAGGGTGTGGGATACGACTTCCATGTCTCTCTCCTCGTTGTTAATGGCCTATTTGCGGGTCACGGCGCCGGCCTGGGTCATCAGGCAGGCGGCGACGATGTCGTCGTCCATCGGCACGCTGAAACCTTCTTTCGTCAGCACCAGCTTCAGGAAGTCGAGCACGTTGCGGGCGTAGAGCGCCGACGAATCGGCGGCGACGAGCGCCGGCAGGTTGGTCTCGCCGACGATCGTGACGCCGTGCTTGACGACGGTCTTGTCGGCCTCGCTCAAGGGGCAATTGCCGCCCGTCATGCCGCCGGACGCGTCGGCGCCCTTGCCGGCCGCGATGTCGACGATCACCGAGCCCGGCTTCATCGCCTTCACCATCTCCTCGGTGACCAGCACCGGCGCCGCGCGGCCCGGGATCAGCGCGGTCGAGATGACGATGTCGGCCAGCGCGACACGCTTGGCGACTTCGAGTTGCTGCCGCGCGAGCCAGCTCGGCGGCATCGGCCGCGCATAGCCGCCGACGCCTTCGGCCGCCGACTTTTCCTCGGCCGTCTCGTACGGCACCTCGATGAACTTGGCGCCGAGCGACTCGACCTGTTCCTTCACGCTCGGCCGCACGTCGCTCGCCTCGATGACCGCGCCCAGCCGCTTGGCCGTCGCGATCGCCTGCAGCCCGGCGACGCCGACGCCGAGGACGACGACCCGCGCCGCCTTCACCGTGCCGGCGGCGGTCATCAGCATCGGGAAGAAGCGCTGGTATTTGTCGGCGGCGATCATCACCGCCTTGTAGCCGGCGATGTTGGCCTGACTGGAGAGCACGTCCATGCTCTGCGCCCGGGTGGTGCGCGGCGCGGCTTCGAGTGCGAAGCTGGTCAGGCCGGCGGCGGCGAGGCGCTGCAGGCCGGCCGCGTCGAAGGGATTCAGCATGCCGACGAGGGCGGTGCACGGCTTCATCAGCGGCAACTCGGCCTCGGCCGGCGACCGCACCTTCAGCACCAGCTCGGCGGCGAACGCGCCGGCCTGGTCGGTGATTTCGGCACCCGCCGCGACATAGGCCGCATCGACGACGCTCGCCGCGATGCCCGCACCCGACTGCACCCGGACGGTGTGCCCCTGCGCGACCAGCTTCTTCGCGGTTTCGGGGGTGACGGCCACACGCGTCTCGCCGGCCGCCCCCTCGAGCGGAACACCTATCAGCATGGCCTGTCTCCCGGATCGCTTGTAATTCGCCGATTCTGCCGCAGCCGCCCGTGCGGGCGAAAAGCGCTTTGGGCCAACGGGTCGCGCAGCCGCGCGGCGCTCTGCCGTGCGAAGGGGCTCGGGCGGGATCAGGCGGCCGCCTGAGGTCACGAACGCCCCGAGGCCAGCTACGATCTCCGGATGCCGTCAGCCCGCTGGAAGCCGAGCGTCACCGTCGCCGCCGTGATCGAGAAGGTCGACGCGGGCGTGCGCCGCTTCCTGCTCGTCGAAGAGCACACGCCCGAGGGCCTGATGCTGAACAACCCGGCCGGCCACCTCGACCCGGAAGAGTCGCCCGAGCAGGGCGTGGTCCGCGAGGTGCTGGAGGAAACGGCGTGCGTCTTCACGCCCGACCGGCTGCTGGGCGTCTACCTGTCGCGGTTCCAGCGGCCGGCGACCGGCGAGGACGTGACCTACCTGCGCTTCGCCTTCGGCGGCACGGTCGGCGAGCCGGACCCGTCGCGGGCGCTCGACGACGGCATCGTCCGGACGCTGTGGATGACGCTCGATGAGCTGCGGGCCAGCCGCTCGCGGCACCGCAGCCCGCATGTGCTGCGGTGTATCGAAGACCATGTCGCCGGCCGCCGCTACCCGCTCGACGCCATCACGACCGACGAAACCCTCTTCACCCCGGAGATCAAGGGCGGCCGCCGCTGACCGGTCAATGGCGCGGCGCTTGCTAGCGGTTGAGACCTTTCGCCACCGCTTCGACAAAAGACGCCATGATGCTTGCTTCCGGTCCGCTTCGTTCCCTCCCCCGCCTTCGCGTGGCGACCGCGGCCATCGCCGCGGGCCTGACACTCGCTTGCGCCACCGCCCACGCCCAGGAAAGAACCCTGCGCATCGCGATGACCGCCGCCGACATCCCGCGCACGCTGGGCCAGCCCGACCAGGGCTTCGAAGGCAACCGCTTCACCGGCATCCCGATGTACGACTCGCTGACGCAATGGGACCTGTCGAAGGCCGACGCCGCGAGCACCATGATCCCGGACCTCGCGACGGCCTGGGCGGTCGACGCGAAGGACAAGACGAAGTGGACCTTCAAGCTCCGCCCCGGCGTCAAGTTCCACGACGGCTCGGAGTTCAACGCCGACGCGGTGGTCTGGAACGTCGGCAAGGTGCTCGACAAGAGCGCCCCGCAGTTCGACGCCAGCCAGGTCGGGGTGACGGCCTCGCGCATGCCGACGCTCGTCAGCGCGAAGAAGATCGACAACCTGACGGTCGAGCTGACCACCTCCGAGCCCGATTCCTTCCTGCCGATCAACCTGACCAACCTCTTCATGGCCTCGCCGGCCCACTGGGAAGCGAAGCTGAAGGCCGTGCCGGCCTCGGTCACCGAACCCGCCGAACGCGCCAAGCAGGCCTGGGCCGCGTTCGCCGCCGATGCCTCGGGCACCGGCCCCCTTCAAGATGACGAAATTCGTGCCGCGCGAACGCGTCGAGATGGCCGCCAACAAGTCGTACTGGGACGCCAAACGCGTGCCGAAGATCGACAAGGTCGTGATGATCCCGATGCCCGAGGCGAACGCCCGCACCGCGGCGCTGCTCTCCGGCCAGGTCGACTGGATCGAGGCGCCGGCGCCCGATGCGGTGCCGCAGATCACGCAGCGCGGCTTCAAGGTCTACACCAACGCCCAGCCGCACGTCTGGCCGTGGCAGCTCTCGTTCGCGCCCGGCTCGCCGTGGCTCGACATCCGGGTGCGCCACGCCGCCAACCTGTGCGTCGACCGCGAGGGCCTGAAGACGCTGCTCGGCGGCATGATGGCCATCCCGAAGGGCACGGTGCCGCCTGGCCACCCGTGGTGGGGCAACCCGAAGTTCGACATCAAGTACGACGTGAAGGCGGCGCAGGCGCTGATGACGCAGGCCGGCTACTCGGCCGCCAAGCCGATGAAGGTCAAGATTCAGGTCTCGGCGTCGGGCTCGGGGCAGATGCAGCCGCTGCCGATGAACGAGTTCGTGCAGGAAAGCCTGAAGCAGTGCTACATCGACGCGCAGCTCGACGTGATCGAATGGAACACCCTCTTCACCAACTGGAGGAAGGGCGCGAAGGACCCGAGCGCGAACGGCGCCAACGGCATCAACGTCAGCTTCGCGGCGATGGACCCGTTCTTCGCGATGGTCCGCTTCACCAGCACCAAGACCTTCCCGCCGGTCTCGAACAACTGGGGCTACTACGGCAACCCGGAGTTCGACGGGCTGATCGCGACGGCGCGCACGACCTTCGAAGACAAGCCGCGCGATGCGGCGCTCGCCAAGCTGCATGCGCGCATCGTCGAGGAAGCGCCCTTCATCTGGATCGCGCATGACGTCGGGCCGCGGGCGATGTCGGCGAAGGTGAAGAACGTGGTGCAGCCACGGAGCTGGTTCATCGACATCGCGACGATGACGATGGATTGAGGTTTCTTGCTCCCTCGCCCCTTTGGGGGCTGGGTTGGGGTGAGGGGCGTCGGTCGCCGCAGTGGTGCTTCACGAGGCCCCCACCCCAACCCTCCCCCGGCGGGGGAGGGAGTAATACACCATGCTGACTTACCTTTTCCGACGCATCCTCTACGCCTTGCCGATCATGCTCGGCGTGGCGCTCGTCTGCTTCGCGCTCGTGCACATCGCGCCGGGCGACCCGCTGGTCTCGATCCTGCCGCCCGATGCGTCGGCCGAGCTGCAGGCGCAGTTGCGCGAGCTGTACGGCTTCAACCGGCCGCTGCCGGTGCAGTTCGGCGGCTGGGTCTGGCGGGCGCTGCACGGCGACCTCGGCACTTCGATCGCGAGCGGCCGGCCGGTCGCGACCGAGGTGCTGCGGGCCGTCGGCAACACGCTGATGCTGGCCGCCGCGGCGACCCTGATCGGCTTCTTCTTCGGCAGCCTGTTCGGCTTCGTCGCCGGCTACTTCCAGAACTCCTGGGTCGACAAGGCGGCCTCGCTGCTCGCGGTGCTCGGCGTCAGCGTGCCGCACTACTGGCTGGGCATGGTGCTGGTGATCGTGTTCTCGTCGCAGCTCATGTGGCTGCCGCCGGGCGGCGCCGGGCCGGCGGCTCGGCCGACTGGCGCTGGAACGCCGAACACCTGCAGTACCTGGTCCTGCCGGCGATCACGATGAGCGTGATCCCGATGGGCATCATCGCCCGGACCGTGCGGGCGCTGGTCGCCGAGCTGCTGGCGCAGGAGTTCATCGTCGGCCTGCGTGCCAAGGGGCTGCGGCACCTCGGCGTGTTCGGCCACGTCGTCAAGAACGCCGCGCCGACGGCGCTCGCGGTGCTGGGCCTGCAGCTCGGCTACCTGCTCGGCGGCTCGATCCTGATCGAGACGGTGTTTTCCTGGCCGGGCACCGGCTTCCTGCTCAATTCCGCCATCTTCCAGCGCGACCTGCCGCTGCTGCAGGGCACGATCCTCGTGCTGGCGATGTTTTTCGTCGTGCTCAATCTGGTGGTCGACGTGATCCAGACCTTGCTCGATCCGCGCATCGCACGCGCCTGATGGCGAACGCTGCCGACGCCAATCAGGCATTCCGTGCCCCGCGCTCGGCCGGCTACTGGGAAACGGTGCTGCGCCGCTTCGGCCGCGACCCGCTGGCGGTGTTCGCGGCCGTCGTCATCCTGGTCCTGCTCGTGCTCGCCTGCTTCGGCCCGTGGCTGGCGCCGGCCGACCCGTACGCGACCTCGATGCTCAGGCGCCTGAAACCGATCGGCTACACCGGCCACCCGCTCGGCACCGACGAACTCGGCCGCGACATGCTGACCCGGCTGATGATCGGCGCCCGGCTCTCGCTCTTCATCGGCATCACGCCGGTCGCGCTCGCCTTCGTGGCCGGCTCGGTGCTCGGCATCGTCGCCGGTTATGCGGGCGGCGCGGTCAACACGCTGATCATGCGCACCGTCGACGTGTTCTATGCGTTCCCGTCGGTGCTGCTGGCGATCGCGCTCTCGGGCGCGCTCGGCGCCGGCATCACCAACGCGCTGGTCTCGCTGACGATCGTCTTCATCCCGCAGGTCACCCGCGTCGCCGAGGCGGTGACGACGCAGGTGCGCGGCCGCGATTTCGTCGAGGCGGCGCGCGCCTCGGGGGCGAACGCGTTCACCATCGTTCGCGTCCACGTGCTCGGCAACGTGCTGAGCCCGATCTTCGTCTATGCAACCAGCCTGATCGCGGTCTCGATGATCCTGGCCTCGGGGCTGTCGTTCCTCGGCCTCGGCGTGCGGCCGCCGGAGCCGGAATGGGGGCTGATGCTGAACACGCTGCGCACCGCGATCTACCTGCAGCCGTGGGTGGCGGCGCTGCCGGGGGCGATGATCTTCATCACCTCGATCGCCTTCAACCTGCTGTCGGACGGCCTGCGGGCGGCGATGGACATCAAGTCGTGAGCCTCGTCGAAGTCGCGCCGGTGTTGCTCGAAGTCCAGGCGCTCGTCAAGCACTTCCCGCTGCCGAAGGGCCCGCTCGGCCGCAGCCGCGGCGTGGTGCGCGCGGTCGACGGCGTCAGTTTCCAGGTGCGGCAGGGCGAGACGCTCGGCGTCGTCGGCGAATCGGGTTGCGGCAAGTCGACCACCGCACGGCTGCTGATGCAGCTCCTGCCCGCCACATCGGGCGAGGTCGTGTTCGACGGCCTCGCGGTCGGTGGCCGCGACCTGCCGCTGAAGGCCTTTCGCCGCCAGGTGCAGATGGTCTTCCAGGACAGCTATGCGTCGCTGAACCCGCGCCTGACGATGCAGGACTCGGTCGCCTTCGCGCCGCAGGTGCACGGCGTGCCGAAGCGGGAGGCGAACGAGCGCGCCCGCGACCTGCTGGCCCGGGTCGGCCTGGAGCCGACGCGCTTTGCCGGGCGCTATCCGCACGAACTCTCAGGCGGCCAGCGGCAACGCGTCAACATCGCCCGGGCATTGGCGTTGCAGCCCCGGCTGGTGCTGCTCGACGAGGCCGTCTCGGCGCTCGACAAGTCGGTCGAGGCGCAGGTGCTCAACCTGCTGCTCGACCTGAAGGAGGCGTTCGGCCTGACCTACGTCTTCATCAGCCACGACCTCGGCGTCGTGCGCTACCTGGCGGACCGGGTGATGGTGATGTACCTGGGCCAGGTGGTCGAGATCGGCGCCGCCGAGGCCCTGTTCGAGGCGCCGCTGCATCCGTACACGCGGGCACTGCTGGCGTCGGTGCCGGCGATGGACCCGGACCATCGCACCGAGCAGCCGGCCCTCAGCGGCGACCCGCCGAACCCGATCGACCCGCCGCCCGGCTGTCGCTTCCACACGCGCTGCCCACGGGCCGAGGCAGTCTGTGCGACGCGGGCGCCCCGGCTCACGGCCGCGACCGGCACGCATCCGGTCGCCTGCCTGATGTACGAGCCGGGCAGCGGCCACAGCGCAGCGTCGAGCGAGATCGCAGCATGACCCTGGCGAGCGCCTGCGTCGACATCCAGAACCTGCACGTCACCTTCGCCGGCGGCGGTCGTGCGGTGCACGCGGTGAGCGGCGTCGACCTGCGCGTCGGGCGCGGCGAGGTGGTGGCGCTGATCGGCGAGTCGGGTTCCGGCAAGAGCGTGACGCTGCGCTCCATCCTGCGGCTGCACCCGGAACGCCGGACCACGGTCACCGGCCGCATCCAGGTCGGCGAGCACGACGTGCTGGCGCTCGGCAGCGCCGGCATCGCCGACTTCCGCGGCAAGGTCGCGGCGATGATCTTCCAGGAGCCGCTGCTCGCGCTCGACCCGGTGTATTCGGTCGGCGCGCAGATCGTCGAGTCGATCCGCCGCCATGAGCCGGCGGTGTCGCGCCAGGAGGCCCGCCAGCGTGCGCTGCAGCTCTTCGAACGCGTCCGCATCCCGAGCCCGGCCCGGCGGCTCGATGCCTACCCGCACGAGATGTCGGGCGGCATGCGGCAGCGCGCGATGATCGCGATGGCGCTCGCCTGCCGGCCGCAGCTCCTGCTCGCCGACGAGCCGACCACCGCGCTCGATGCGACCGTGCAGATCCAGATCCTGCTGCTGCTGCGCGAGCTGCAGCGGGAATTCCGCCTGTCGGTGATCTTCGTCACCCACGACATCGGTGCCGCGGTCGAAGTGGCCGATCGGGTGGCGGTGATGTATGCCGGGCGGATCGTCGAAGAAGGCCCGGTCGCAACGCTGATCCGGGCGCCGCGCCACCCCTACACGATCGCGCTGCTGCGCAGCCGGGCGAGCGGGGCGATGACCCGGCTCGCCGACGGCAGCCGGCCGCGCCTGCAGACGATCGCCGGCGCGCCGCCCGACCTCGCGGCCCTGCCGCCCGGCTGCGCCTTCGCCGACCGCTGCGGGCTCGCGATCGACGCCTGCCGCGCGGCGCCACCGCCGGTCGTCATGCTGTCGCCGCAGCACGGCGCACGCTGCATCCGCACCGACCTGACGGCTGCGAGCCTTCCCTGACGACTTCGACGACACCCCTCATGCCGCTGATCGACGACACCGCTCACGCCTTCCTGCCGTACCCCGACGCGCCGGTGCCGACGCCGCCAACGGCCCGCTCGCGGGCGTCAGCTTCGGGCTCGGCCTCGGCGGTGTCCAACCGCCTCTGCGACATCGCCCCCGGCACCGACCTCGGAGCGGTTTACTTGCACTTCCGCCACATTCGGGGC
>CAMQQG010000135.1:0-34775 GCA_947034895.1 Rhytidiadelphus loreus
TGATCGCCGTTCGTGATCGCCGTTCGTGATTGTCATTCGTGATCGCCATTCGTGATCGCCATTCGTGATCGTCATTCGTGATCGACGGACCCGGCCACTCGAATACGCTCGCTGGATGCTTGCGTCCATCATACCGCCACCGGCGCCTTGATCGCCGGGTGGTGCGTGTAGCCGTCGACCGCGAAGTCCTCGTAGTCGTAGTCGAAGATCGATGGCGGCCTGCGCGTGATTTGCAGGGTGGGGTACGGGTGGGGCGCCCGTGACAGCTGCAGCGCTGTCTGCTCGGCATGGTTGCTGTAGAGATGACAGTCGCCGCCCGTCCAGACGAAGTCGCCAACGGCCAGGTCGCATTGCTGCGCGACCATGTGCGTCAGCAGCGCGTAACTCGCGATGTTGAAGGGCACGCCGAGAAAGATGTCGGCGCTGCGCTGATAGAGCTGGCAGCTCAGCTTGGCCGGCTCGCCCGCCCCCTGCGAAGGCGCGACGTAGAACTGGAAGAGCGCGTGGCAGGGCAGCAGCGCCATCGCCGACAGATCGGCGACGTTCCAGGCGCTGACGATGATCCGGCGCGAGTCGGGGTTCGTCTTCAGTTGCCGCATCACCTCGGCGATCTGGTCGATGTGGCCGCCGGCGGGTGTGGGCCAGGACCGCCACTGCACGCCGTAGACCGGGCCGAGGTCGCCGTCCGGCGCCGCCCACTCGTCCCAGATCGTCACGCCGCGTTCCTGCAGCCAGCGCACGTTGCCGTCGCCGCGCAGGAACCAGAGCAGCTCCAGGATGATGGACTTCAGGTGCACCTTCTTCGTCGTCACCAGCGGAAAGCCGGCCGCCAGGTCGAAGCGCATCTGGTGGCCGAAGACGCTCTGCGTGCCGGTGCCGGTGCGGTCGGCCTTGAAGACGCCGTGCGCCTGCACATGGCGCATCAGGTCTTCGTACTGGCTGCGAACGGGGCGGTCGGTGGTCGGAGTCACGGCGAAGGCGTCGTCTCTGGAAACAGGAGGCGATTATCCCTGCGCCGCTGAGCGGGGAACTGCCTCGAGGTCGGTGAACTGCAGTGCCGCCAGCCGCGCATACAGCCCGCCGGAGGCCGCGAGGCGCGCATGCGTGCCGGTCTCGACGATCTCGCCCGCCTCCATCACGACGATGCGGTCGGCGCGCTGCACCGTCGCCAGGCGGTGGGCGATGACGAGCGTCGTTCGACCCTTCATCGCGGATTCGAGCGCCGCCTGCACCATGCGCTCGCTTTCCGCGTCGAGGGCGCTGGTGGCCTCGTCGAGCAGCAACAGCGGCGGGTTCTTCAGGATCGCCCGGGCGATGCTGATGCGCTGGCGCTGACCGCCCGAGAGCCGCACACCGCGCTCGCCGAGAAAGGTGGTGTAGCCCGCAGGCAGGGCAGTGATGAAATCGTGCGCGAAGGCGGCCTTGGCGGCGGCGATCACTTCCTCGTCGCTCGCCTCCGGCCGGCCGTAGCGGATGTTTTCCATCGCATCGGCGGAGAAGATGACGCTGTCCTGCGGCACGATGCCGATCCGGTGGCGAAGGGTGGCCAGCGCCATTTTCTTGACCGGCACGCCGTCGACGAGCACCTCGCCCCCGGCCACGTCGTAGAAGCGCAGCAGCAACTGGAACACCGTGCTCTTGCCGGCGCCGCTCGGGCCGACGAGGGCGACCGTCTCGCCGGCGGCCACATCGAGGTCGAAATGCGCGAGCGTCGCGTGGTTCGGTCGCGACGGGTAGCGGAAGGTCACGTCGCGCAACGCCAGCGACGAACCGCCACGCGCCGCGGGCAATGCGACGGGGTTCGCCGGCGTCGCGATCGGTGAGCGCAGTTCGAGCAGTTCCATCAGCCGCTCGGTCGCGCCGGCGGCGCGCAGCAGGTCGCCGTAGACCTCCGACAACACCGCGACGCTGCTGACCAGGATGATCACGTAGACGACCGTCTGACCCAGATGCCCGGCGCTCACCTGGCCGCGTTCGACCGCCTGCGTGCCCTGGTAGAGGCCGTAGAGCAGGGCGCCGAAGGTGGCGGTGATGATGAAGGCGACCAGCACCGCCCGCATCTTCGTGCGCTTGACCGCGACAAGAAAGGCGTTCTCGGTCGCGGTGTCGAAGCGCTTCGCCTCCCGCAGCTCCTGGGTGTAGCTCTGCACCACCGGAATCGCGTTCAGCACCTCGGCGGCGATCGCGCTCGAATCGGCGACCCGGTCCTGGCTGGCACGCGACAGCCGCCGCACCCGGCGCCCGAAGTAGAGGCTCGGGAGCACGACCACGATCAGGATGCCCAGCACTTGCGTCATCACCCACGGGTTGGTGATGATCAGCATCGTCATCGCGCCGATCACCAGCACCATGTTGCGCAAGCCCATCGACAGGCTCGAGCCGACGACGGTCTGCACCAGCGTGGTGTCGGTGGTCAGCCGCGACAACACCTCGCCGGTCTGCGTGCTCTCGAAGAACTCCGGGCTCTGCGTCACGACGTGGGCGTAGACGGCGTTGCGCAGGTCGGCCGTCACGCGCTCGCCGAGCCAGGTGACCATGTAGAAGCGCAGCGCCGAGAAGATGCCGAGCGCCGCGCCGACGCCGAACAGCGCGAAGAAGTGGTTGCGCAGCGCCATCACCCGGGCACCGGGGTCGGCAGCGATCAGGCCGTTGTCGATCAGTGACTTCAATGCCGTCGGGAAGATCAGCGTGCTGACCGCCGACAGCACCAGAAAGAGCACCGCCAGCCCGATCTTGCCGCGGTACGGCTGCAAAAACGGCAGCAGCCCGCCAAGCGACTTGACGTGTCGCCCCGGCGCCGGGGTCGCCGGCGGCGCGCTCGTCGTCAGCGTCGAGGCGGCTCCAGGCGAAGGCTGAGCTGATGAACTGGACATGCCGAGGAGTGTAGGCCAGCCGCCACGCCGGATGCCGCGATGGTCGCCCCGACAGCAACAGCCTTGACAAATTTTGCCTAGGCAAGTATATTATTGGAAAGATTACCGAGACACCCCGTGACCCGTTCATCGCCCCCTGCTGAGTTCTACGACGCGGCCAGCTATTGCGCCGAGGAAAGCGTCGGCTACATGATGAAGCGCATCGTGTTGTCGGCGGTTTCGCAGGTCGACCGGCGGCTCTGCCTCCACGGTTTGACGAGTGCGCAGTGGGGCCCCTTGCTTCGCCTGCAGAATTCCGGTGCGTCGACGGTTGCCGAACTCGCCCGCTGGTTGCAGGTGGACGCTGGCGCGATGACGCGGCTCCTCGACCGGTTGGAAAAAAAGGGCCTGTTGAAGCGGGTGCGGTCGACCGAAGATCGGCGGGTGGTTCACGTCGAATTGACGCCTGCCGGGCAGGCCGCAATCCTTCCGGTTCCCGCCGTGCTGGCGGACGTGATGAACGCCCATCTGGCCGGTTTTTCGAAGACCGAATGGTTGGCGTTGAAGAACTATCTGCAGCGCATGCTCGAAGCCGGGGAGGCCATGCGCAGGTTGCCTGCGACCGCCGCAGCGTCGAACGATCAGCCCGGTCGCAAGCCCTCCCCGACCCCAGAAATAACTGCCTGAGCAAATGAAGCCCCAACAAGCATTGAACTCCCACACGCAGGCCTGCAGCGTCGAAGCGCTGTGGCTGAGCACCCGTGCCAACCTGCCGGCACTCACTGCGTTCGCGATCGCGGTCGCGTCGAGCGTCGTTCTGACCCTGAGCGGCTGCGCGAGCAGCGCCGGCATCGAGTCGAAGGCCAAGCCCCTCGATCCGGCGAGCGTCGGAATGGGTGCCGACGCCGGCGCGGCGAACCTGAGCCCGGCCTTTTCCGCCGACTGGTGGCAGCAGTTCAACGACCCGACCTTGACCGGCCTGATCGAACGCAGCCTCGCCGGCAGCCCGAACCTGCGGGTCGCGCAGGCCCGTCTGAACCGCGCATCGGCATCGCTCGACACCGTCCAGGCGGCCGATCGACCCCAGCTCTCCGGCCAGCTCGACTTGGCGCGCGAACGGTTCACTGCGACCAGCATCTACCCGCCGCCGCTCGGTGGCGGCACCTACACCCTCGGCACCGCGCAGCTGAACGGCTCCTGGGAGATCGACTTCTTCGGCCGCAACAAGGCGGCGATCGAAGCGGCGATCGGTGCCTCGCGGGCGGCCGAGGCCGACATCCAGGCGGCCAGGGTCATGCTCGCGAGCAACGTCGCCCGCAGCTATGTGCAGTTGGCGCGTCTGCTCGAGCAGCGCGACGTGGCGGTGCGTTCGCTGAAGCAGCGCGGCGACATCCTCGGGCTCATCAACCAGCGGGTGCAGGGTGGCCTGGACACGACGGTCGAGCAGCGCCAGGGCGAAGGGCTGCTGCCTGAGTCGAGCCAGCAGATCGAACAGTTCGACGAACAGATCACGCTGACCCGCCACGCGCTGGCGGCGCTCACCGTGCAGCCGCCGGATGCGCTCGCCGGCCTGTCGCCATCGCTCGGCATGGTGCAGGCGATTCCGGTGCCGGCCAACGTGCCAGCCGACCTGATCGGGCGACGGGCCGACATCAACGCCGCGCGCTGGCGCGTCGAGGCCGCCATCAGCGACGTGAAGAGCGCGAAGGCGCAGTTCTATCCGAACATCAACCTGACGGCCTTCCTCGGGCTCTCGAGCATCGGCCTGGACCGGCTCGTCGAAGGGCGCAGCACGCAGTGGGGCGTCGGCCCGGCGATCCGCCTGCCGATCTTCGATGCGGGGCGCCTGCGTGCCAACCTGCGCGGCCGCACCGCCGATCTCGACGCGGCGGTCGAGAGCTACAACGGCGCGGTGATCGATGCGGTGCACGAGGTCGCCGACCAGATCACCTCGCTGCAGTCGATCGCCCGCCAACAGACCCAGCAGGCGCGGGCGCAGGCCGCCGCCGAATCGGCGTTCGACCTGTCGACCCAACGCTACCGAGCCGGGCTCGGCACCTACCTGACGGTGCTGAACGCTGAAGCCACGGTGCTGGCCCAGCGCCGGCTTGCCGCTGATTTGAAGGCGCGCGCGCTCGACAGCCAGGTGATCCTGATCCGCGCCCTCGGCGGGGGCTACACGCCCGACGCCGAACTGGCGACACGCGCCGTGGCGGTCGCCAAATAGGCCGCACGCCCCGATCGAACTTTCGACCCCATTTCGGAGAATCCCATGACTGACCGCGACACGAACTCCACACCCGCCGCCACCCCCGTGGTGGCCACCCCCGACCCGGCCCCGGTCACCGCAGCGCCCGCGGCCAACCCGAAGCGCAAGACGGCGTTGACGGGCGTGGCGGCGCTCGTCGTCGTCGCCGGCATCGCCTATGGCGCCTATTGGGCGCTGGTGCTCAACCACTACGAATCGACCGACAACGCCTACGTGCAGGGCAACATCGTGCAGTTGACGCCGCAGATCGGCGGCACGGTGACGGCGATCGGCGCCGACGACACCGACCACGTCAACGCCGGCCAGTTGCTCGTCAGGCTCGACCCGGCGGATGCCCAGGTCGCGCTCGACCAGGCCGAAGCGCAGCTCGCGCAGACCGTGCGCGAAGTTCGCACGACCTTCGCGAACAACAGCACGTTGAAGGCGCAGATCGCGCTCCGTGAGGCCGACCTGGCGCGCATGCAGAGCGACTTGATTCGTGCCCAGGACGACGTCGCCCGCCGCTCGCCGCTGCTCGCCAGCGGGGCCGTCGGCAAGGAAGAGTTCAACCACGTGACTTCGCAGGTGGCGGTCGCCAAGAGCAGCGTCGCCGCCGCCCAGCAAGGCGTGATCGCTGCCCGCGAGGCGCTGGCCTCCAACCAGACGCTGACCGACGGCGTCGCGGTCGATCAGCACCCGAACGTGCTGCGCGCCGCGGCGCGGGTGCGTGAGGCCTACCTCAGCCTGCGCCGTGCCGATCTGCTGGCGCCGGTCGACGGCTACGTCGCCAAGCGCAGCGTCCAACTCGGCCAGCGTGTCGCCGCCGGTTCGCCGCTGATGTCGGTGATCGCGCTCAACCAGGTCTGGGTCGAGGCCAACTTCAAGGAAAGCCAGTTGCAGAACCTGCGCATGGGCCAGCCGGTCGAGCTGGTGGCCGACGTCTACGGCAAGAAGGTCGAGTACCACGGCAGCATCGCCGGGCTCGGTGCGGGCACCGGCGCGGCCTTCGCGCTGCTGCCGGCGCAGAACGCGACCGGCAACTGGATCAAGGTGGTGCAGCGGGTGCCGGTGCGGATCGCCCTCGATCCGAAAGAGTTGACCGACCACCCGTTGCGGGTCGGCCTGTCGATGGATGCCAAGGTCGACATCAGCAAGACCGAAGGCCGGATGCTGGCCGACGCGTCGCAGTCGACCGCGACGACGGTCGAGACCAAGGTGTTCGACGACGACAACTCGGCCGCCGACACCGAAGTGCGCAAGATCATCGCGGCCAACGGCGGCGGGGCGATGAAGGGAGAAGGGCCGAAGGTGGCGCGTGCGCCGTCGGCGGGTGCGGCGGTGTCGAAGAAGCTCGCCTCGGTCGCCACCGTGGCCAGCAAGTGATCGCCTGACGTGAACGTCTGAAGGAACCGAGCATGGCCTCCACCACTGCGGTGTTGAGCGGCGCCGACGTCGAGCCGCCGCGGCCTGCCGCGCCGACGCCACCGCCCGCGGCCACCAGCTTTCCGCCGTTGACCGGCGGCCAGCTCGTCATGGGAACGCTGGCGCTGTCGCTGGCGACCTTCATGAACGTGCTCGACACCTCGATCGCGAACGTCTCCATTCCCGCGATCTCCGGCGACCTGGGCGTCAGCCCGTCGCAGGGCACCTGGGTCATCACCTCGTTCGCGGTCGCCAACGCGATTTCGGTGCCGTTGACCGGCTGGCTGACGCAGCGCTTCGGCCAGGTGCGGCTCTTCACCGGCAGCATCGTGCTGTTCGTGATCGCCTCCTGGCTGTGCGGCCTGGCGCCCAGCATCGAGATGCTGATCGCCTTTCGGGTGCTGCAGGGCTTCGTGGCCGGGCCGATGATTCCGCTGTCGCAGACCCTGCTGCTGGCGAGCTACCCCAAGGCCAAGGCCGGCACGGCGATGGCGATGTGGGCGATGACGGTACTCGTGGCACCGGTGGCCGGCCCGCTGCTCGGCGGCTGGATCACCGACAACATTTCCTGGCCGTGGATCTTCTACATCAACATCCCGGTCGGCGTGATCGCCGCGCTGATGACCTGGTCGATCTACAGCAAGCGGGACCCGGGGCCGCGGCGGGTGCCGCTCGACTACGTCGGCCTGGTGCTGTTGATCCTCTTCGTCGGCTCGATGCAGATCATGATCGACAAGGGCAAGGAGCTCGACTGGTTCTCGTCGGGCACGATCATCGCGCTGGCCGTGACCTCGGTCGTCAGCCTGCTGTTCTTCCTGGCCTGGGAGCTGACCGACAAGCACCCGATCGTCGACCTGCGGCTCTTCCTGCGGCGCAACTTCGTGACCGGTGCCCTGTCGCTTTCGATCGCCTATGGCCTCTTCTTCGGCAACGTCGTGCTGATTCCGCTGTGGCTGCAGCAGTACATGGGTTACACCGCGACCTGGGCCGGCCTGGCCACCGCGCCGGTCGGGATTCTGGCGATCGTGCTCTCGCCCTGGGTGGGCAGGAACGTCAGCAAGATCGATCCCCGGCTGTTGACGACGGTGTCGTTCATCGGCTTCGGCGCGTGCATGTGGATGCGCTCGAATTTCAGCTCCGACACCAACTTCATGGTAATCCTGGTGCCAACGGTGCTGCAAGGCGCGGCGATGGCGTTCTTCTTCGTGCCGCTGCAGGCGATCATTTTCTCCGGCCTGACGCCGGACCGCATGCCCTCGGCCGCCGGCTTGTCCAACTTCGTGCGGATCACCGCCGGCGCGATCGGCACCTCGCTGTTCACGACGGTCTGGGAGAACCGCGCCATCCTGCACCACGCGCAAATCGCCGAGACCTTCAATCGCAGCAACGAGACGGCGACGCAGACGCTGAACCAGCTCGGCGCGAGCGGTTTGAACCATGCCCAGGCCCTGGCGAACGTCAACCGTCTGATCGACCAGCAGGCCTACACGATGGCGGTGACGGACATGTTCTACATGTCATCGGTGCTGTTCTTCGTGCTGATCGCGCTCGTCTGGCTGGCCCGGCCGCAGCGTGGCGTGGTGGTCGACGGGGGCGGGGCGCACTGACAAGGGGCTCAGAGTCGCAGTGCCGATGCGTAGCCGGTCATTTCCAGATAGCCGAATCCGACCCGGCGGCCGGCCTCGTCCAGCAACTCGCTCAGCCCTTCCCAATAGATCGAGCCGGTGCTGCTGCGGCTGTCGAGTTCCTGGTCATCGAGCAAGGCCCTGACCTCGAATCGGCCGGCCGGTGTGGCGATCGTCCACTGCACCGGGTAGCGGGCCTTGGAGGCGGCGCTCTCCCACGCACGGCCCGGGGTGAAGCGGATGTCGCTGTCGGCGTCGAAATTGCGCACCGCCTCGCCCGCACGTCGAAAGCTGCCGCCGGCGTACAGCGCGGTACCGTCGGCGCGGCGCAGGCGAAAGGCGGTGAGGGCGCTGCCGTCGTCGAGGTTCATGCCGATCCAGTCCCAGCCGACGGCCTGCGGGTCGAGAAACGAGTCGCTCCATTCGTGGTCGAGCCAGGCGCGGCCTTCGACGGCGAAGGGCTTGCCAGCGAGCGACAGAGTGCCCTGCACCGCGAGCTGCGGCTCGCTGTAGTAGCGGCTGGTCTGCTCGGCGCCCTGCCCCTTGCGCGACACGCCGGCGTCGCCCTGGACCAGCACCGGCTGGGTCGCGTCGGCGTCGAGTTCGAACGCGAAACCACCGGCGTCGCTCTGGACCACTGCGCGGTAGCGGCTGCCGTCGGCGGCTGCGGTGCGTGCGAGCCGCCAGCCGCGCAGGGTGACGTCGGTGTCGGTGCGGTCGGCCTTGGCGATGTCGAAACCGGGCCGGGCGATGCGCTGATCGTGGTGCAGGCGGCCGGCCTGCAGATCGCTCAATGCCGCATGCGCGAAGACCAGTTCACGGGCCGCGAAACGGCTCGGGTTGGTGGCGGCCACGCCGGTGTTGGAACGGAAGAAGGTCACCTGAAAGCCGAAGCGACGGGGGCCGGCGAGCAGCGTGCCGGTCAGATACCACCACTCGGTGCGCTGTTCGGGATGGGCGCCGAAATCAGCCGGGAAGGTCAGCGGCGAGCGGTCGGGCAGTGCATGGGCGCCTCGCGTCAGCCCGACGGCGGCGGCGGCGAGCAGCAGATCGCGTCGATGAGAGCGCATGCCCCAAGCATCGCACACGGCTCGCGGACAATGCCTGCATGGCCAAACCCGTCCCGCGTCTTACGGCTGCCGACATCCAGCAGGTGATCGCGGTGGCGTGGGACGACCGGCCGCCGTTCAATGCGGTGCTGATGCGGCATGGCCTGAGTCAGGGCCAACTGGTTCAGTTGCTGAAGCGGGAGATGACGCCGAATGCCTACAAGCTGTGGGCGGCGCGTTGCGGGCTCACCAAGGGCCGGTGATGCGGTTCAGGTCGCGACCAGTGGCGCCGCCAGAGGGGTACCGACGTCTTCCTTGATCGTGCCGTCCGGGCGCTCATAGGTGCCGATGAGACAGCCGCTCGCAATCGCAGTGTCGCGCAGTGCATCGAGGACCGCGTCGCGGCCCGGTGACTCGTCGAAGTTCATCGACCCGCGGAGGGCGAAGACCTGGAACGCATAGCGATGAACGCCGTGGCCCGGCGGCGGGTCGGGTGGCAACCAGCGGTTTTGCAAAAAAGAGTTCTTGCCCGTCTGCAGGCCGACGCCGGTGTGGTCGGGGCTGTCGAGTGCGCCTTCGGCCCATGCCAACTCATCAGGAGCGAGCCCGACCACGATCGCATGCACGAGCGGCTGCGGCGTCGGCGAATCGGCATCCTCGACGATGACGACCACGCAGTCGGTGCCGGCGGGCACGCCGGTCCAGTGCAGGGGCGGCGACAAACCTTCGCCGTCGGCGGTGTAGCGCTCAGGAATCGGCGCATGGTCGGCAAACGCGAGGCTGCCGACCTCGATCGTGCCCATGCCGGCGCGCAGGCCGATTTTGTGGAAAGTGATGTGGTCCAAGCCCGCGCGTGTGTCGCGAAGGACATGACCGACGGCTTCGGGAAGTTTTTCAAGCATGGGGGGGTCCTTGCGTGCCGAATACATCGCCATTGCACCGGCAGCCACGCATGGGGGCCAGCAGCCGATCTCGTCGCTTGCTGTCAGACAAGCCGCACTTGTCGCCGCAGAAAATACTGGTTATAAACACAGTATGCCAAAGTCAGCTTTTCATCCCGTTCAAGCGTTCGTTCGAGAGCCCGCGGGCGATCCGCTGCCGGCGGCCGGGGCGCTGAAGGGGCGCGGCACCGCGTGGGCGATCGAGCACCGCTTCGGTGCGCGTTCGCACGAGGTGTGGGACGACGGCTGGGGTTCGCTCGATCAGGAGGCCCACGAGGAAACGCTGGCCCCTGCGACCCAGGTCATCGAGGAACGGGCCAAGACCATCCTGTCGCCGCACGATTCGCCGGACATCTCGTTCGACGTGTCCGTCAACCCCTACCGCGGTTGCGAGCACGGCTGCGTGTATTGCTTCGCGCGGCCGACGCACAGCTATCTGAACCTGTCGCCGGGCCTCGACTTCGAGACCCGCATCATCGCCAAGGTCAACGCCGCCGAGCGCCTGCGCGACGCGTTCGCCGGCCGCGCTTATCGACCGTCGCTGCTCAATATCGGGTCGGCGACCGATGCCTACCAGCCGGTGGAGCGAAAGCTGCGCATCACGCGTGCGTTGATCGAGGTGCTGGCGGAATGCCGGCACCCGTTCTCGTTGGTGACCAAGTCCGCGGGCATCGAGCGCGATCTCGACCTGATCGCGCCGATGGCGGCGCAGCGTCTGGCGGCGGTCTATGTCTCGCTGACCACGCTGGACCCGGCGCTGGCGCGCATTCTCGAGCCGCGGGCGGCCGCACCGCACCGGCGGCTGGCGACGATCGCCGCGCTGGCGGATGCCGGGGTGCCGGTCGGTGTCAGCATCTCGCCGGTGATCCCGTTCATCAACGAGCCGGAGATCGAACGCCTCGTCGAGGCCGCGGCGGAGGCGGGCGCCACCTCGGCGTTCAGCATCGTGCTGCGGCTGCCATGGGAAGTGAACCCGATCTTTCAGCAGTGGCTGGACCAGCATTTCCCGCAGCGTGCGGAACGTGTGATGGCCCGGGTGCGCGAGATCCACGGCGGCCGCGATTACGACGCCACCTTCGGCAAGCGCTTCACCGGCAGCGGCGTCTGGGCCGACCTGCTGCGGCAGCGTTTCGAGAAGGCAGTGCGGCGTTTCGGCTTGAACCGTGAGCGTGTCGAGCTGGATCTGACGCAGTTTCGCAAACCGCTGCGGGATCGGGCCGACGGCCAGGCCGACTTGTTTGCTTGAACTGCGTCAGTCGGCGATGTCGGGCTCGAAGAACATCCAGCGTACCTGCGGGAACGCGACGCGAAAGCTGCGCTCGACCTCGTTGATCGCGATGATCAGCGCCAGGTCGGTGCCCTGCGGCTGCATGCGCGCCTTGACCGCCACCATCACGTCCTTGCCCATCTGCTGCGTCAGCAGGTTGTAGAGTTGCGCGACCGCGGGCTGGGCTTCCAGATGGGCGCGCATCGAGACGAGCAGCGCCGGTTCGGCACTTTGGCCGAGCAGCAAGGCCTTGACTTCGCTGCCGACCACGATCGCAACCACCACCAGCAGGCAGCCGATCGCAATGGAGCCGATGGCGTCCCACACCGGGTTGCCGGTCACCATCGACAGGCCGATGAAGATCAGCGCCATGGCCAGACCGCCGAGCGCGGCGATGTCTTCGCCCAGGATCACCAGCAGCTCGCTCTGCCGCGAGGTTCGAAACCACCGCCAGAGGCTCGCGTCGCCGCGCTCCTTGGCGATTTCCCGCAGCGCGCCCCAGAGCGACACCGATTCGGCGGCCACGCCGAAGGCGAGGATCGCGACGGCGACCCAGGCGTACTTGACCGGCTCGGTGCCCTGCAGTTTGTGCACGCCTTCGTAGATCGAGAACAGGCCGCCCATGCTGAAGAGCATCAACGCGACGATGAAGCTCCAGAAATAGATCGCGCGCCCATAGCCGAGGGGGTGGTCCGGAGACGAAGCGCGCTTGGCCTCCTTCAAGCCCCAGATCAGCAGCGCCTGGTTGCCGCAATCGGCAAACGAATGGATGGACTCGGCGAGCATCGACGATGAGCCGGTGAAGACCGCGCCGGCCGTCTTGGCGAGCGCAATCGCGAAATTGGCGCCGAGTGCGAAGAAGATCGACTTGAGTGAATCGGCTTGTGCGGACATCGTGGGTGCTGGCGCGTCAGGAGGTGTCAGGATTTACGGCAAGCCGCGAACGCATCGAGGTCGGGTCGGTATTCGCTCGCCTCGATGCCGAGCAGGCCGAGCACCGAGTGAAACAGGTTGTCGTGGCTCCGTCGCGCCTCCCGTTGGGTTCGAAGGCACGACATGGCCGGCCCTTCGCGGGACTGGGTTTGCGGTGACAGCCAGACGATCCACGGCACGTGAAGCTGCGACGGTGGTGCGAGCGAATAAGGCAGACCGTGCAGATAGAGGCCATTTTCGCCGAGCGACTCGCCGTGGTCCGAGATGTAGAGCAGCGAGGTGTCGTAGTTCGCCTGGCGGGCCTGCAACCAGCCTACCGCCTGCGCCAGCATGTGGTCGGTGTAGGCGATCGAATTGTCGTAGGCGTTGATCAGCGCGGCGCGGTCGCATTGTTGCAGGACGTTGGTGGTGCATTCCGGCTGAAACGGCTTGCGCTCCGGCGGGCTGCGTTTGAAGTAGGCTGGGCCGTGGCTGCCCATTTGATGGAGCACGATCAGAACGCCGTGCGCACGGCGGCTGGCCGGCAGGGCGTCGAGCCGCGAGTCGAGGTGGGCCAGCAGCGCCTCGTCCAGGCATTCGCCGTTGCGGCAGAGCCCCGCGGCCGGTGCTGCGCCACCCGGTGCGGGTGCCGAGGCGAACGCATGCGGAACGCGGTTGCACACGCCCTTGCATCCGGACTGGTTGTCGACCCACAAGACCGCGTCGCCTGCGCGTTGCGCCAGGTCGAGCAGGTTTTCCGAGTCGAATGTTTGCGCCGCGAAGGCTTTCCGACCGAGGCTCGAAAACATGCAGGGTAAGGAGTCGGCGGTGTTCGTGCCGCACGAGGTGACGGCGGTGTAGCTGACGACGTCGAATGCCGCCAGTTCGGGATTGGTCGAACGCGCGTACCCATTCAACGCGAAATGATCGGCACGCCCGGTCTCGCCGACGACCAGCAAGACCAACGGCGGTTTCGTGCCGGGCGGCCGTGTCGCCGGCTTCGCATCGAGCCCGATCGGCCGCGGCGGGCCGGCACTCTTGCGCTTGGGGGGCCATTCGGCGTCGACGAGTGCGTAGAGCGAATTGACGGGATTGATCAGGTACCGGATCGCCTTGTGGTTGCGCATCGTCGACGACAGATCGGCGAACGACGCCATGGCGAGGCCGCCGAGCAAGAGCAACGAGGCGATCAGCCCGAGCGCGTTGCGCCCGAGTTGTCGCCGTGCGCCGAGACGGGTGACCGGTACCGCCCAAACGACGATCAGCGGCACGACCGCCAGCAGGAAGACGTCCAGGACCAGGCGCGGGCTGAGAAGATCGCGCACTTCCCGCGGGTCGGTCTGCAGTGCGTTCGTCATCATCGTCGTGTCGATGACGATGCCGTAGCTGCCCATGAAGTGCGCGCCGAACGCCGCCAACAGCAGCAGCACGGTGATCGCGGCCCTGATCGTCGCCACCCAGGCGAGCAGCGTCAGAAAGGCGGTCGCCAACGCGGCGATCATCAGGCCGAAGGCGATCAGAAATGTCCAGCCGCGGGCCGTGCTCATTTCCGGCAGCGCGAGCAGCGAGCGCCACAGGGGCCAGTTGGGCAGCACCGCCAGCCAGGCGCCGGCGGCCGCGGCGAAGGTCAACGGATTCAGGCCGCCGGCCTGATTCGGGGCGCTGGCGAAGATGCCGCGGCGGGTCGTCATGCCGGCTATTGTCGACGTTGGAATGCCCGAAATCGCAGCGGTCCGGCCGCTGCGGGCGTCTACTTGAACAGGTCCTTGACCCGGTCGGTCCAGCTCTTCGTGGTCGGCGAATGGCGGTCGCCGGAATTGCGGAACGCGTCGTCGAGTTCTTTCAGCAGCTTGCGCTGATGCTCGGTCAGCTTGATCGGCGTCTCGATGCTGATGTGGCAATACAGGTCACCGGGGTAGCTCGAGCGCACACCCTTGATGCCCTTGCCACGCAGGCGGAAGGTCTTGCCGTGCTGCGTGCCCTCGGGCAGGTCGATCTCGGCCTTGCCGCCGAGCGTCGGCACCTCGATCGTGCCGCCCAGGCAGGCGGTGGTCAGGCCGACCGGTACGGTGCAGTGCAGGTCGTCGCCGTCGCGCTCGAAGATCTCGTGCTGCTTGATGCGGATTTCGATGTAGAGGTCGCCGGCCGGGCCGCCGTTGGTGCCAGGCTCGCCGTTGCCGCTCGAACGAATCCGCATGCCTTCGTTGATGCCGGCGGGAATCTTGACCTCGAGCGTCTTGTTCTTCTTGATCTTGCCCTGGCCGCTGCAGGTGGTGCAGGGCTCGGGAATGATCTTGCCAGTGCCGTGGCAGTGCGGGCAGGTCTGCTGGATGCTGAAGAAGCCCTGGCGCATGTGCACCGTGCCCTGGCCGTTGCAGGTGCCGCAGACTTTCGGGCTGGTGCCGGGTTTCGCGCCGCTGCCCTTGCAGGTCTCACAGGTCTCGTAGGACGGGATGCGGATCTGCGTTTCCTTGCCGTTGGCCGCTTCCTCGAGGGTGATCTCCATCGCGTAGCTGAGATCGGTGCCGCGAAACACCTGCTGGCCCCCCGGGCCGCGCCGTTGACCGCCCGCACCGCCGAAGATGTCGCCGAAGATGTCGCCGAAGGCTTCCGCGAAGCCGCCGAATCCCTCCTGCCCCGGGCCGCCGCGGCCGGTGTTGGGGTCGACGCCGGCATGGCCGTACTGATCGTAAGCGGCCCGTTTTTGCGGGTCAGTCAGCATCTCGTAGGCTTCTTTGGCCTCCTTGAACTTCTCTTCCGACTTCTTCGCATCGTCACCCTGGTTGCGGTCCGGGTGGTGCTTCATCGCGAGCTTGCGATAAGCCTTCTTGATGTCGTCCTCGCTGGCGTTCTTGGCAACGCCCAGCACTTCGTAGTAATCACGCTTGGCCATGAAAGGTCCCGGCTCTCATCAAACTGTGAAGCCGCGACAGCACCGAAGCAGGGCCTCGGCGCCGAACGCGGCGGTGACAGGCAGGCGCCGCCGACTGGACGGCGTCTGCCACGAACGCCGCCCTCTGGACGGCGCCCGTGATTTCACTTCCTGACTTCTTTGAACTCGGCGTCGACGACGTTGTCGTCATCGGCTGCTTTGGCACTCGCCGTTTCCGCATGCGGTTGCGGTTGCTCCGCGCCACCTGCCGCGGCTTGTGCCGCCTGGGTCTCGGCATAGACCTTCTCGCCGAGCTTCTGGCTCGCCGCCATCAACGCTTCGCTCTTGGCATCGATCTCGGCCTTGTCCTCGCTCTTCAACGACTCCTCGGACGCCTTGAGCGCGGCTTCGATCTTTTCCTTCTCGCCGGCATCGAGCTTGTCGCCATGCTCGGTGACGCTCTTCCGGACGCTGTGGATCATCGCGTCGGCCGAGTTGCGGGCCTGGATCAGCTCCAGCTTCTTCTTGTCGTCGGCGGCGTTGACTTCGGCATCCTTGACCATCTGCTCGATCTCGGCCTCGGAAAGGCCGGAGTTCGCCTTGATCGTGATCTTGTTTTCCTTGCCGGTGCCCTTGTCCTTGGCGCCGACGTGCAGGATGCCGTTGGCGTCGATGTCGAAGCCGACCTCGATCTGCGGCATGCCGCGCGGCGACGGCGGAATGCCTTCGAGGTTGAATTCGCCAAGGCTCTTGTTGCCCGAGGCCATCTCGCGCTCGCCCTGGTAGACCTTGATCGTCACCGCCGGCTGGTTGTCGTCCGCGGTCGAGAAGGTCTGCGCGAACTTGGTCGGGATGGTCGTGTTCTTCTTGATCATCTTCGTCATCACGCCGCCGAGCGTCTCGATGCCGAGGCTGAGCGGGGTGACGTCGAGCAGCAGCACGTCCTTGCGGTCACCGGCCAGCACCTGGCCCTGGATCGCGGCGCCGACCGCGACCGCCTCATCCGGGTTCACGTCCTTGCGCGGCTCCTTGCCGAACAGCTCCTTGACCTTCTCCTGCACCTTCGGCATGCGGGTCATGCCGCCGACCAGGATCACGTCGTTGATCGAGCCGACGGCGATGCCGGCGTCCTTGATGGCGGTGCGGCAGGGCGCGATCGTGCGCTCTATCAGGTCCTCGACCAGGGCTTCGAGCTTCGAGCGCGTCAACTTGATGTTGAGGTGCTTCGGGCCCGAGGCATCGGCCGTGACGTACGGCAGGTTGATGTCGGTCTGGGCGCTGCTCGAGAGCTCGATCTTCGCCTTCTCGGCCGCTTCCTTCAGGCGCTGCAGCGCCAGCACGTCCTTCGTCAGGTCGACGCCTTGTTCCTTCTTGAACTCGGTGACGATGTAGTCGATGATGCGCTGGTCGAAGTCTTCGCCGCCGAGGAAGGTATCGCCATTGGTCGACAGCACCTCGAACTGCTTTTCGCCGTCGACGTCGGCAATCTCGATGATCGAGATGTCGAAGGTGCCGCCGCCCAGGTCGTAGACGGCGATCTTGCGGTCGCCCTTTTCGTTCTTGTCGAGGCCGAAGGCCAGCGCCGCGGCGGTCGGCTCGTTGATGATGCGCTTGACGTCGAGCCCGGCGATGCGGCCGGCGTCCTTGGTGGCCTGGCGCTGGGCGTCGTTGAAGTAGGCCGGCACGGTGATGACGGCTTCGGTGACCGCCTCGCCGAGATAGTCCTCGGCCGTCTTCTTCATCTTGCGCAGGATTTCGGCGCTGACCTGCTGGGGTGCCAGCTTGTTGCCGCGCACTTCGACCCAGGCGTCGCCGTTGTCGGCGGCGACGATCCGGTAGGGCATCAGGTCGATGTCCTTTTGCACTTCTTTTTCGCTGAACTTGCGGCCGATCAGGCGCTTGACCGCATACAGCGTGTTGCGCGGGTTGGTGACGGCCTGGCGCTTGGCCGAGGCGCCGACGAGGATCTCGCCGTCGTCCTGGTAGGCGACGATCGACGGCGTGGTGCGCGCACCTTCGCTGTTCTCGATCACCTTGGTGGTGTTGCCTTCCATGATCGACACGCAGGAATTGGTGGTGCCGAGGTCGATGCCGATGATTTTTGCCATATTTGTGCTCCTTGGGAGACTCGAGTCGAATTGTTCTTAACGTGTGGATAAGGTGTGGGCTTTCAAGCCTTCACCGGGGCAAAGCGCCCCACGCCTACGACGCTGCAGTCACCGTGACGAGCGCCGGGCGCAGCACCCGGTCGGCGATCAGGTAACCTTTTTGCAGCACCGCCACCACGGTGTTGGGCTCTTGTGCGGCCGAGACGACGCTGATGGCCTGGTGCTGGTGCGGATCGAACTTCGTGCCGGCAGCCGGGTTGATCTCGGCCACCTTGTTGCGTTCGAGTGCCGAGACGAGCTGGCGCAGCGTCGCATGCACACCCTCGAGCATCTGTTCCGGCTTGGCGTCGGGCAGGGCGATCGCCGCCTCCAGCGAATCCTTCACCGGCAGCAGGCTGTCGGCGAAACCTTCGACCGCGTATTTGCGGGCCTTGGCGATCTCGTCCTCGGCCCGCCGGCGGGTGTTCTCGGCCTCCGCCTTGGCGCGCAGATAGGCGTCGGCGACCTCGGCATGGCGTGCCTCAAGTTCAGCCAGCTTGATTTCGGCGTTCACCGATGCCGCAGGGTCATGCGCAGCAGAAGGCTGATCGGTCCCGTCGGGACCGGATGAGGGGGTTTCGTTGTTCGACATGGGCTCGTGCTCTGTTCCGATGCAAAGCAGATGGGGTAAGAGCCCTTGGCTTCAAGAGGGAATTGCGACGATAACTGCCTGTCTGACGAACGCTGTGTGCGTGCCCGCCGCCCTCACTCCGGTTCGGCCGACGCGCTCCAACGGTTCCAGTCGGCGAGCTGCCGGCGGTTGCGCTTCGTCGGGCGCCCCTGCTCCATCGTCAGCGACGGTTCGGTGTTCATCTTGCGTTCGAGCGCCTGCGTCTGCCGCAGCGCGACGCTTTCCGGCGTTTCCTCGTAAAGCAACTGCGCCACCGGTGCCGGTCCGCGGTGCTCGCTCAAGCCCTTGACCAACACCGTTCGAGCGTCAGCGCCCTGACGAAACCGGATGCGATCCCCGACTTTCAGTTCGCGGGACGCCTTGGCCGCCTGCTCGTTGACCTGCACCCGGCCTTTTCCGATCTCCTCGACCGCCAGGCTGCGGGTCTTGAAAAACCGTGCGGCCCAGAGCCATTTGTCGAGCCGCACCCTGTCGATTCGCGAAAGTGTGTCCATCAGGTCCCGTCAGGTCATGGCGTCAGCAGATCGCGCCCATCTCCACCGCCCGTCGCTGCTGGGCTGCCAGGGCCGCGGCATCCGCGGGCGCGCCGGTCGGCCAGCCCTGCATGTGGTTGATGGCCAGCGTGCTGAGTGCGTCGATCCATTCGTGCTGGTCGTTCAAGCACGGGATCTGGTGGAATTCCTTGCCGCCGGCGCCGAGGAAGGCGGCGCGGCCCTCGATGTTGATTTCCTCGAGCGTCTCCAGATTGTCGGACGCGAAACCGGGGCACATCACGTCGACCCGGGCGACGCCGTTGGCGGCGAGTGCGACGAGCGTCGGCTCGGTGTAGGGTTGCAGCCACTCGGCGCGGCCGAGGCGGCTCTGGAACGTCACGGTCACGAAGTCCTTCGGCAGCGCGAGTCGCTCGGCGAGCAGCCGGGCGGTCTTGAAGCATTCGCAGTGGTACGGATCGCCGAGCACCAGCGTGCGCCGCGGCACGCCGTGAAAACTCAGCACCAGCCGGTCGGGCCGGCCCTCCGCCTGCCAATGGTCGCCGATGCGCCGGGCCAGCGCGCCGATGTAGCCCGGGTCGTCGTGGTAGCGATTGATGAAGCGCAGTTCGGGCACGGTGCGCGTTCGGCGGGCCCAATCGCAGACCGCGTCGAGGATGCTCGCGGTGGTCGTTCCCGAATACTGGGGGTAGAGCGGCAGGACGAGCACGCGGGTCACGCCCTCGGCCTTCAGTTCGGTCAAGACCTGCGGGATCGAGGTGCTGCCGTAACGCATCGCCGGGCGCACCAGCACGGCGTGGCCGCGCTCGCCCAGACAGCCCGCGAGCAGCACCGCCTGCTTGTCGGTCCAGACCTTCAGCGGCGAGCCGGCCGGCGTCCAGATGGCAGCGTACTTCGCGGCCGATTGCTTCGGCCGCACCCGCAGGATCACACCGTGCAGGATCAGCCACCACAGCGCCCGGGGAATCTCGACGACCCGCCGGTCCCCCAGGAATTCGGCGAGAAACCGGCGCAGCGCCGCGGGCGTCGCCGCGTCCGGCGTGCCGAGGTTGCAGAGCAGGACGGCGGTGCGTTCCTGGGTGCCGTGGACATGATCCGGCTCGGCGGTGAAGGGCATCGGTCAGCTGAACTCGGAAGGAGGCTGCCGATGGGTGTCAGCGAACTTCAGGATCTCGAACCGCACCGAGGGGCCGAGCGGATCGACCGGCGGCGTGCCGAGGCCGATCATGCCGCTGCCGTGCAAGGTGCAGTTGCCGCGCCGCAGGCTCAGCACCTCGGGGTCATGGTCGAAGCGCACGTAGGTGCCGTTGTAGCTCAGGTCGCAGAGCGAGAACGTGCCGCCGTGCCAGTCGATCCTGGCATGGGACCGCGACACGCGGGTGTCGTCGATGATGTAGGTCGCCTGCGGGCTGCGGCCGAGCACCACCGGCAGGCTCGGGCCCGCATAAATCTTGTTCATGTCCAGCCAGACGAGGCGAATGCCTTCCGGCTCGGTCACGCCGGGGAATTCGCCGAAGGCGGTCGTGGCGGCGTCGCCGGAGCGGCGCCGCGCTTCGAGCAGGAACACGTGCACCGGCTCGACGCGGCCGCGAAGCTGCATCTTGTCCAGGTTGCGAAAGTGCGCCCGTTCGATGCTGTCGAGCCCCTCCAGCACGGTCACCGTCGCCAGCGTTTCGTTGTCGCCCGCATGGTCGAGCAGCCGCGCGGCGACGTTGACCGCGTCACCGAACACGTCGCCCGACATCTCGACCACCTCGCCCATCGCCAGCCCGACCTGCAGGCGCAGCGGCACGCCGCGGTGGCCGGGCGCACCGATGCGCTCCAGCGAGTCGTGCATTTCCCCGGCAGCCGTGACCGCATCGGCGGACAACACGAAAATCGCCATCAGGCCGTCGCCGAGCGTCTTGACGACGTGACCGCGATGGTGGGCGACGATGCGGGCCAGCAGTGCGACGCTCTGCGTGACGACCGCCGTCGCGTCGGTGTTGCCAAGCGTCTCGTACATCGACGTGCTGCCGCGCAGGTCGGCGAACAGGACGGTGCGTTCGACGATCTGGGTCATGTCATGGGGCGGCCACGGGGGGCGATCGGAGCACGGGGCGGCATGCGCTGAAGTTTATCTCGGAGGCCACGACACGAGGGTGCCCCGCGCCCGCACGGGGACTTGGTCGCTGTGGCCTCAGACCGCGTCCAGATAGGTGCGCAGCTTGTCGGAGCGGCTCGGGTGTTTGAGCTTGCGCAGCGCCTTGGCTTCGATCTGGCGGATGCGTTCACGGGTGACGTCGAACTGCTTGCCGACTTCTTCCAGCGTGTGGTCGGTGTTCATGTCGATGCCGAAGCGCATGCGCAGCACCTTGGCTTCGCGCGGCGTCAGGCTGTCCAGAAGGTCCCTGACGACGTCGCGCAGGCCGGCCTGCATCGCCGCCTCGACCGGGGCGGCGTTGTTGCTGTCCTCGATGAAGTCGCCCAGATGCGAATCGTCGTCGTCGCCGATCGGGGTTTCCATCGAGATCGGCTCCTTCGCGATCTTCAGGATCCTGCGGACCTTTTCCTCGGGAATTTCCATCTTCGCGGCCAGCGTCGGCGCGTCGGGCTCGAAGCCGAACTCCTGCAGGTGCTGGCGGGAAAGCCGATTCATCTTGTTGATCGTCTCGATCATGTGCACCGGGATGCGGATGGTGCGGGCCTGGTCGGCGATCGAGCGGGTGATCGCCTGGCGAATCCACCAGGTCGCGTAGGTCGAGAATTTGTAGCCGCGGCGGTATTCGAACTTGTCGACCGCCTTCATCAGGCCGATGTTGCCTTCCTGGATCAGATCCAGGAACTGCAGGCCGCGGTTGGTGTATTTCTTGGCGATCGAGATCACCAGGCGCAGGTTCGCTTCGATCATTTCGCGCTTCGCGTCGCGCAAGGCCTGTTCGCCCTCGTTCATGCGCGTGTTGATGCGTTTCAGGTCTTCGAGCGGCACGACCATCCGGCGCTGCTGCTCGCTCAGCTTGCGTTGCAGTTCCTGCACCGGCGGCAGGTTTCGCGCCAGGATCACGCTGTAGGGCCGGGCCGCGGCCACTTCCCGTTCCACCCAATGCAGGTCGAGCAGGTTCGGCGGCAAATTCTGGATGAAATACTCCTGCGGCATGCCGCATTTGTCGACCAGGATCCGGCGCAGATCGCGTTCGTGGCGGCGCACCTCCTCGACCTGCGAGCGCAACAGCCCACAGAGCTTCTCGATCGTCTTGACGGTGAAGCGGATCGTCATCAGTTCGGCACTGATCGCCTGTTGGGCCCGTTCGTATCCGGCCGACCCGTAGCCCTCGTGCTCGCATGCCTTTTTCATCGCGTCGAAATCGCGGCGCAGGCCGTCGAACTTCGCGAGTGCGTGCGCCTTCACCTCTTCGAGCTTCTTGTTCAGCGCCTTGCTGCCGCCCTGGCCGTCGTCGTCTTCTTCCTCGTCGAAGAAGTCGACGTCTTCCTCGGCCACGTAGTCGTCGGCCTCGTCCACGGAGACGAAACCGTCGACCGCTTCGGAGATCTTCATGCTGCCGGCGGCAATGCGGTCGGCGCAGGCCAAAATTTCCGCGATCGTCGTCGGTGATGCGCTGATCGCGAGCATCATCGCCTGCAGGCCGCCTTCGATGCGCTTGGCGATCTCGATCTCACCTTCGCGCGTCAGCAGTTCGACCGTGCCCATCTCGCGCATGTACATCCGCACCGGGTCGGTCGTGCGGCCGAATTCGCTGTCGACGGTCGAGAGTGCGGCTTCGGCGGCTTCCTCGGCCTCTTCCTCGGTCGCGGCCTCCCGGCCGCCGTCGGTGATCAACAGCGTCGCGGCATCGGGCGCCTGCTCGTAGACCGCGATGCCCATGTCGTTCAGCACCGAGACGATGGCATCCAGGATTTCCGCGTCGACCAGCTTTTCCGGCAGGTGGTCGTTGATCTCCTGATGGGTCAGGAAACCGCGCGTCTTGCCCATCTTGATGAGCGTCTTCAACTCCTGGCGGCGCTGGGCGGCCTCTTCTTCGCTGAGTGCCGTTTCCTCCAGGCCGAATTCGCGCATCAACGCCCGTTCCCTGGCGCGCGACACCTTGATCCGCAGCGGCTTGTTGTCGACCGTCGACCCGTCGGTGCTGTCAGCCGGTTCCGGGTCGCCTTCGGTTTGAATGTCGGCGTCTGTTTCGACGTCTGTTTCGGCGTCATCGGCCCTCTCGTCGTCGGCCATCTCCGCCTCGAGGTCCGACAGGTCGGCATCCGACGCCCGGGGCGTTTTCTCGCCGCTCGCCGCCGCCACGCCGTCGACGGCCGCCCGGGGAGCCGCAGGCGCGGAGGATCGCCGCGCTTCGTCCGCAAGCGCCGCGCGAGAGGCGAGCCGGACGGGGGCAGGCTCGTCTGCCTTCGCGGCGGGGGCGGGGGCGCGCTTCTTCGCGGTCATGCAAAACCTCGGCTGGTGTCGGAGGCTGTGGTCCTGAGGACTCGCGTCCAGGCCGAAAAATTATATCGGCGACCTGCGGGCGAAGTCCGCTTTCAGGCGCGAGCGCTCGGCGCTCAGTTGGCGACTTCGTTGCTGCGCATCCGGCGACAGGCCACCCGACGCGAAGAGCAAGGTCAACTCGTCTTCGACCGCCTGCAGGCGCAACTTGTCGAGCACCAGCGCCAGTTCGACCGCCAACTCGATTTTCGGTTCCGGATCATGGAATTCGGCAATGCGGGCGATGACCGCCGACGCGCCGGCAGCGGTCTGCGCCTTGTCGCGAAGCTCTTCCAGCAGCGCCCCGGCGCCGAGGGGCCCATGCTCGTGCAGGCTGCGTTCGATGCAGCCGAAGAACATGTCATACGGCGGCGCCTGGGCCGCCAGCATGTCGTGCGACTCACCGTCGAGCGACGCCCACATCTCGCAGCGGTGCAGCAGCAGCCAGATCGCCCGGTCGAGCAGGTTGGCCGCGCCCTTGCTGACACGTTGCGTCGGCCGCGGCGGCAAGCGCGTCGGCGTCGATTCGCGGGCCCGCGTCGTCCCGCCCCACATCGACTGCAGCTCGGCCGATTCGAGCCGGCCGAGGCCGGCCAGATCGCCGAGCAACTGGCGCTTCAGTGCACCGTCCGGCAGTTCCGACCATAGCGGCTTGGCATTGGCCAGCATGTGCGCCCGGCCTTCGGCGGTTTGCAAGTCCTGGCCGTCGCCGGCCACTTCGCCGATCTGTCGGGACAAGGGCACCGCCTTCGCCACCAGGTCCTCGAACGCCGCGGCACCGAGCTGGCGGACATAGCTGTCGGGGTCGTGCTCAGAGGGCAGGAACAGGAAGCGCACGCTGCGGGTGTCGGTCGCGTGCGGCAGGCTGGCTTGCAACGCCCGCGACGCGGCGCGGCGGCCCGCGGCGTCGCCGTCGAAGCTGAAGACCACCGAATCGGTGAAGCGAAAGAGTTTTTGCACATGCTCGGCGGTGCAGGCCGTGCCGAGCGTCGCGACGGCGTTGCCGAAGCCGGACTGGGCGAGGGCGACCACGTCCATATAGCCCTCGACCACGAGTGCGTGTCCCCGGTCACGCAGCCCGGCGCGCGCCTCGAAAAGGCCGTAGAGCTCTCGACCCTTGCTGAAGACGGGCGTCTCCGGCGAATTCAGGTATTTCGGTTCACCCCGGTCGAGCACCCGGCCGCCGAAGCCGATGACCTCGCCCTGCACCGAACGGATCGGGAACATGATCCGGTCGCGGAAGCGGTCGTAGCGTTTCTTGTCGGACTCGTCGGCGCCGTCATTGTCTTGGGCGATCACCAAGCCGCTCTCTTCGAGCAACGGGTCGTCGTAATCGGGAAACACGCTGGCCAGGCCGCGCCAGCCCTCGGGCGCATAGCCGAGTCCGAACTGCAAGGCGATTTCGCCATTCAGCCCGCGGCTCTTCAGGTAGTCGACGGCGCGCGGACTGGCCTTCAACTGCTTGCGGTAGTGGTCGGCCGCGCGCACCAGCACGTCGCTCAAGGTTGCGCGGCGCTGCTTCTGCGCTGCGGCCTGGGCGCGTTCGGCCGGTGTGCTGTCTTCCTCCGGAAGCGTCATGCCCGCCTGCTGTGCCAACGCCTGCACCGCGTCGACGAAGCCCATCCGGCTGAACTCGGTCAGGAACTTGATGGCATTGCCGCTGGCGCCGCAACCGAAGCAGTGATAGAACTGTTTGGCCGGGCTGACCGAGAAGCTGGGCGACTTTTCGCCGTGGAAGGGGCAGAGCCCCATTAGGTTCGCGCCGCCCTTTTTCAACTGGACGTGGCGGCCGACGACCTCGACGATGTCGGTGCGGGAGAGCAAGTCGTCGATGAAGGCCGCCGGGATCACCGGACGAGTCTAAGGGCCCGGTGATGAGCCCTCCCGACCGACGCCGATCACACGGCGAATTCGTCGATCTTCTTGCCGGCGGCGAGCGCGGCCTTCAACCATTTGGGCTGCAGGCCGCGGCCGCTCCACGAATCCCCGGTCGCGCTGTTGCGGTATTTCGCCGCGACCTTGTTGCCCTTAATCGGGCTGGCGCCTCGGGATGTGGTTTTGCCGGAAAGATCGTTTATCGACAAACCGTATTCGCTCATCAACGAGCGAACTTTACTGATCGCTTCGCTGCGGTCCTGCTTCTGGGTCTGCTCGATCTCCAACTCAAGCGCTTCTTTCCGTGCGATCAGTTCTTTTAGCGTGGCCATGCGACTCCTCGGTGTGGTGAAATATATCGAGTCGCTATTCTATTCATAACGCGCGATCCCGTGCACGAACAATTACCTTTTCGTTCACAGGAGACTCACCGACGCACTGCACGTCGCACCCCGAAATTGCGCCCGGCGCGCCAGCGAATTTCGTCGTCGATTAGGCCGGTGGCGGCACATATCCCGCAGGCTGCTCGACGCCGCCGCCGAAGAAGAAGTTTTCCATCTGCCGGGCCAGGTATTGCCGGGCGCGCTGGTCGGCCAGGTTCAGCCGATTCTCGTTGACCAGCATCGTCTGGTGCTTCATCCAGAGCGCCCAGGCTTCCTTGCTGACGGAGTTGTAGATTCTCTTGCCGAGATCGCCGGGGTAGGGCGCGTAGTCCAGGCCCTCGGCTTCCTTTTTCAGATGGATACATTGAACGGTGCGTGACATATCGGTCTCCTCGGGTGGGGTCGATCCCGTGCGCGCGTGGGCACGAGGTCGAATCGGCAGGGCGCTGGGTGATTTCGGCTCGGGTAGGCCGTCTCAGATCAGTTTTTTGACGAGTACCTGGGACCGTCGGTCCCAGTTGTATTTGCGCTTGCGGGCTTCGGGCAGCCATTCGGGGTCGACCACTTCGAAACCGCGTTTGATGAACCAGTGCATCGTTCGGGTGGTCAGGACGAAGATGCTCTCGAGCCCCATCGCCTTCGCCCGTTGTTCCACGCGCTTGAGTATCCGTTCGCCGTCGCCCTGGCTCTGGACTTGCGGAGAAACTGTCAGCGCCGCCATCTCGGCAGTTCTCGCCTCGGGAAAAGGGTACAGCGCCGCACAACCAAAAATCACCCCGTCGTGTTCGATCACGGTGTAGTGGCCGATGTCGCGCTCGATTTCGGTCCGGCTTCGTTTGACCAGGGTTCCATCCTGCTCGAAAGGTTCGATGAGTTGCAGGACGCCGCCGATGTCGTCGGACGTCGCTTCGCGCAGGCTTTCCAGCTTTTCGTCGACCACCATCGTGCCGATGCCGTCGTGGGTGAATACTTCCATCAGGATCGCACCGTCGAGCGCGAACGGCAGGATATGCGAGCGCTCGACGCCGCCGCGGCAGGCGCGCACGCAATATTGCAGATAGAAGGCGGTATCGGTCGGCAGCACCGGGGGCGGCAAATGAGCCAGCAGGCGTTCGGCCTCGGCGAGCGCGAGTTCGGTGTCGACCGGGGTCTCGGCGTCGACGGGATCTTCGTGAATGCCGGCCACTTCGGTGACGAAGAGCAGCTTGTCGGCCTGCAACGCGATCGCGGTCGCGGTCGCCACTTCCTCCATCGCCAGGTTGAAGGCCTCGCCGGTGGGCGAGAAACCGAAGGGCGACAGCAGCACCATCGCGCCGGTGTCGATCGCGCGCCGGATGGCGGCGCCGTCGACCTTGCGGACGACGCCGCTGTGGATGAAGTCGACGCCGTCGACGATGCCGACCGGCCGCGCCGTCAGGAAATTGCCCGAGACGACGCGCACGATCGCATTGGCCATCGGCGTGTTCGGCAGGCCCTGCGAAAACGCCGCCTCGATCTCGAAGCGGAGCTGGCCGGCCGCTTCCTGCGCGCAGTCGAGCGCGACCGCGTCGGTGATGCGCAGGCCGTGGCTGTAGCGGGCCTCGTGGCCCTTCGAGCGAAGCTGCTCGTTGACCTGCGGCCGAAAGCCGTGCACCAGCACCAGCTTGATGCCCATCGCCTGCAGGATCGACAGGTCCTGCGCGAAGGAATTGAGCTTGCCCGCGGCCACCAGTTCACCGGTGATCGCGACGACGAAGGTCTTGCCGTGATAGGCGTGGATGTGCGGCGCGACCGTGCGGAACCACGGCACGAAGGTGTGGGGGAAAACCAGGCTGGCGGGCATCATGCGGCCGGATTTTTGCATGGCGGGCGGGCAGACGCCGCCGCGGGCGCCCGGCGCGATCAGGGCCAGGCCAGCGGGTCGGTTCCCGGTGGCACGGCCGCTCGCACGTAGCGGGCGGGGGTGTGCGAAAAGGCGGCGGCATGGCGCACGGCACTCAATTCACCGTAGCCGGACGGGCCGGTCTCCATGGCGCCTGAAAAATCCGCCGGCGCGGCCGAAAAGCCGTTCGAGACACGGCCCAGTTCGCGCAGCCAGAGCCCCGTCCGCGCCAGCGACACGCGCACCTGCCAGCTGCCGCCTTCGGCCTGCTGGCGCAGCAGCGCCGCCTGCGCGCCGAAGGCGATCAGAAAGCCGGTCGCCATGTCGAGGATCTGCATCGGCAGGGTTTTCGGCTCCGACGCGCCACCCCCCTCGGCTTCGGCTTCGGCAATGTTGAATCCGGTGGCGGCCTGAACGAGTGAGTCGAAGCCGCGTCGACCTGCCCAAGGCCCTTCCTCGCCATAGGCGGAGAGCGACACCATCACGACGCCCGGCCGGATCGACGCGACGTCCTGCGGCCCGAAACCGAGCCTTGCAAGCGAGCCCGGGCGGTAGCCTTGAACGACGACATGGGCGTCGCGCAGCACGGTGCCGAGGTCGGCGCGCCCCGCCGCGGTCTTCAGGTCCGCCAGGGCTGACAACTTGCCGCGGCTGGTGTCGGCAATTGCCTCGATGTTGGGAAGGTTCGGCGAATTGACGAGCATCACGTCGGCGCCGTAGGCGGCAAGCGTGCGGCCGCCGACCGGGCCGGCGAGGATGCGCGTCAGGTCAAGCACCCGCAGGCCGGTGAGGGGCCGCGCGTCGGCGGCCAGGGCGGGCCATTGCCGGGGGGCGGCATCGCCGATGCGTTCGATCGCGACCAGGGGTTGGCCGGCCAACGCGGCGCTTTGAGGATGCCGGTCCCACGCGTCGAAGCTGCGCAGCGCGGCGACGACGAGGCCGGCCTCGGCGGCAGCGGCCTCGAAGTCGAGCGCGCGCCAGGACACAAGTGCCGCCGCCACCGCGTCGCGCGGCGTGCCCGGGCCTTCTGGCAGGCCGAGCAGGCGGAGCACGCCGTCCCGGTGATGGGCGAAGTTGGTGTGCAGCCGCAGCCAGCCAGGCGCCTCTGCCGGGCCACATCGATAGAGCCCGGCAATCGGGTCCCACAGCTCGGGCGTGCGGCCGTCGAGGGTGAAGCGGCCACAGCATTCGAGCGCGGCGGCGGTCATGTCGATGTGGACGTGCTGGCGCAGGCCGTTGCGCGCATGGCCGATCTCGGCGGCGGCGAGCGCCGCCGCTGCCAAGGACACCTGCGCCGCGGTGCCGACGGCGAACGACGACCGCAACACCGGCTCGGTGCCGGTGAGCCTCAGGTGTCGCAGGGCGGACGCGGGCATGTCGGCGTCGCGCCAGAGCGGTTCGAGCGCCAGGGCAGGGAGGACGGACATCGCATCTCCTTCGATCTTCATGGCATGACCCGGGACTCGCCTGTAAACGTCGCGACGGTCAATCGTCAAAGGGAACGCTGACTGCAGCACGCGCTCAGGCGGGGTGGCCGCGAGCGCCGGCAGGCACCTCGTCCGGCGGCGGCACTTCCTCCCAGAGCGCCTCGGGCGCGACCTCGAGGTCGACGCTCGCGAGCCTCAGCGCCTGGTCGGGCTCCACCGGATGCAGCACCCAGAAGCCCTCTGCGCCCAGGCGATACAGGTCGCAGCGGCGCGTTTGCGGGTCGATCAGCAGGTACTCGCGAAGCGAGGGGAGCTTGCGGTAGCTGACGAACTTGTCGCCGCGGTCATACGCGGCCGTCGCCGGCGACAGCACCTCGACCACCAGCACCGGCTGGCGCTTGATCAGCCGGTCCGCCGCATCGGCCTCGTCGCAGGTGACCATCAGGTCGGGGTAGAAGAAGCAGTCGGCCGCTTCGACGCGCAGCTTCACGTCGGCCATGAACGTGCGGCACGCGGTGCCGCGCAGGTGGGCGCGCAGCGCGAGATAGAGATTGCCGGCAAGCGTGGCGTTGCGATCCTCGCCACCGGCCATCGCGCAGACCTCGCCCCGCACGAACTCGTGGCGTACCGGCTCGTGCTCGTCCCACGCGAGGAAGTCTGCGGCGGTCATTCGCGACTTGGCGATGGCGTGTCCCATGGCGTCTCGAGCGGGGGTGTGGGGTTTCGAGTTTAGGGGCACACCCCTTTGCCGGATCGCGCTCAGTGCCCGCCACCGCCCAGGTACGCCGCCTTCACCGCCGGGTCGTCGCGCAGCTTCACCGCCGGGCCGTGGACCGAGATGCGGCCGTTCTCCAGCACATAGCCGTAGTCCGCGACCGCGAGCGCGGCGGCGGCGAATTGCTCGACCAGCAGCATCGTCACGCCTTCGCCCTTCAGCCGTTCGATGATCCTGAACACCTCGGCGACCAGGATCGGCGCCAGGCCCATCGACGGCTCGTCGAGCAGCACGACCTCGGGGTTCAGCATCACCGCCCGCGCCATCGCGAGCATCTGCTGCTCGCCGCCCGACAAGGTGCCGGCGAGCTGCGTGCGGCGTTCCTTCAGCCGGGGGAAGAGTTCGAGCGCCCGTTCCAGATCGCCCGGCACGTCGCCCTTCGGCCGGCTGCCGGTGAGCCGCGGGAAGGCGCCGAGGGTCAGGTTGTCGGCGACCGTCATCGTCGCGAAGACGCGGCGGCCTTCGGGCGAGTGCGCGAGGCCGAGCTTGGCAATGTCATACGACTCCTTGCCGTCGATCCGTTTGCCAGCGAGCGTGATCTCGCCGGCGCTCGGCGCGATCATCCCCGAGATCGCGCGCATCGTCGTCGTCTTGCCGGCGCCGTTGGAGCCGATCAAGGTCACGACCTGGCCCTTCGGCACCTCGATCGAGATGCCGTGCAGGACCTGCACCTTGCCGTAGCCGGCGACGAGATTCTTGATGGTCAGCATAGTGTTCTTTCGATGCGGGCCGAGCGCCGGGCCGCCCCAAGCCGGCGCGCGTTCCCTCGGGGGACCGGCCGGCGTACTCGTCGGACGAGGGGCTCCATCTAAGCCGCCTGGCCGCCCAGATAGGCTTCGATCACCTTCTCGTCCGCCTGCACCTGCGCCGGCAGCCCTTCGGCGATCTTCTGGCCGAAATCGAGCACGGTGACGGTGTCGCAGAGGCTCATCACCACGTCCATGTGGTGCTCGATCAGGATCACGGTGATGCCGTGTTCGCGGATCTTCCTGATGATGGCGATGAGCTCCAGGATGTCCGGCGCGGTGAGACCTGCGGCGGGTTCGTCGAGCAGCAGAAGCTGCGGGTCGAGTGCCAACGCGCGGGCGATCTCCAGCAGCCGCTGCTCGCCGTAGGGGAGGTTGCGCGCCTCCTCGAAGGCGAGGCCCTGCAGACCGACGAAGCGCAGCAGCGCCGTCGCCCGCTCGGCCGCCGCCGCGCTTTCGCGCCGGTAGCGGGGCGTGTGCAGCGCGACGTCGCCGAGGTGGCTGGCGAAGGTGTGGTGCAAGCCGACCTGCACGTTCTGCAGCGCCGTCATCTCGCCGAAGAGCTGCACGTTCTGAAAGGTGCGCGCGATGCCGGAGAGCGCGATCGCCGACGAGGTGCGGCCGACCACCGACTGGCCGCTGAAATCGATGGAACCCGCGGTCGGCACATAGATGCCGGTCAGCACGTTCATCATCGTGCTCTTGCCCGAGCCGTTCGGGCCGATCAGGCCGTGGATCGTGCCGCGCTTGACGACCAGGTCGACCTGGTTGAGCGCCTTCAGGCCGCCGAACTGCATCAGGATGCCGTTCGCTTTCAACAGCTCCGGCGAGGTACTCTTCGCGGCGACGGAAACGGCATCCGGCCGGGCGTTCGAGCCGACTGCGGCGTCGTTCGCCTCCGCCCGCTTCATGTTGAAGGCGACGCGCACGAAGCCGACGATGCCGTCCTGCAGGTAGTAGACGACGAAGAGCGTGATGACGCCGAAGATCGAGAGCCGCCAGTCGGTCATCGTCTGCAGCCAGAACGACAGGCCGGCCAGCAGCAGCGTGCCGACGACCGGAATCGCCATCTGCACCGGGGTCATCTTGCCGCGCTTGACGGCGACGCCAGCGCAGACCGCGACCAGGACCGCCAGGCCGACCGAGACATAGCGGAACATGTCGATGTCGTCGAGCAGCTTCGGCAGCAGCACGATGATGGCGGCGCCGAGCATCGCGCCGATGCGGCTCTTGCGCCCGCCCATGATGATGCCGAGCAAGAAGAGCACCGTCAGCTCGAAGTTGTAGGAGTTGGGCGAGATGTACTGTTCGGAATACGCATAGAGGTTGCCCGCGAGCCCCGCGAAGCCGGCGCTGATGACGAAGGCATAGACCTTGTAGCGGTAGACCGAGACGCCCATGCAGTCGGACGCGACCGGGCTGCCGCGCAGCGCCTCGAAGGCGCGGCCGAGGTGCGAACGCAAGGTCCGGTGGACGACGATCGACGCCAGCACCATCAACAGCGCGACGACCCAGAAGAACTCGCGCTCGTCGAGCTTGTGGCCGAAGAGCGCCGGCTTGTCGAGCTTGATGCCCATCGGCCCTTCGGTCAGGAAACTCATCTCGTTGATCAGGATGCCGATGATGGTGCCGAAGGCGAGCGTGACCATCGCCAAATACGGCCCCGAGACGCGCAGTGCCGGCAAGGCCAGCAGCGCGCCGAAGCCGGCGGTGACGAGGATCGATGCCGGCACCGTCAGCCACATCGAGAGGCCCAGCTTCAACACCAGCACGCCGGCGGTGTAGGCGCCGATGCCGAAGAGCCCGGCATGGCCGAGCGAGACCTGGCCGGTGTAGCCGACGACGATGTCGAGCCCGAACAGCAGGACGGCGTAGATCGCGATCGTCTCGAGCAGGTGGATGTAGTACGGGTTCTGGACCGCAAGCGGAAACAGGAACAGGGCGGCGACACCGATCGCCGCGGTCAACCACTGACTGCGCTTCATCCTCAAACCTTCTTGATCGCGGTCTTGCCGAACAGGCCCGCCGGCCGCACCGCCAGCACGATCAGCAGCAGCACCAGCCCGGGCACGTCCTTGTAGCCGGTGCTGAGGTAGAAGCCGGTCGTCGTCTCGGCGATGCCGAGGATGATGCCGCCGACGATGATGCCCATGCCGCTGCTCAAGCCGCCGATGATCGCGACCGCGAACGCCTTCAGGCCGAGCACCGCGCCCATCGTCGCGCCGGTCAGCGTCAGCGGCGCGATCAGCACGCCGGCGAAGGCGGCGGTCATCGACGACAGCGCGTACGAGAAGGTGATGACCAGCCCGGTGTTGATGCCCATCAGCTTGGCGGCGTCACGGTCGTTGAAGGTCGCGACGACCGCCTTGCCGTAGATCGTCTTGCGGTTGAAGAACTCGACGCCGAGCATCATCAGCACCGCGCCGACGACCACCAGCACCTCCATCGGCAGCACGTTGGCGCCGAGGAAGTGCATCGGCGACTCGGGCAGCGGCGACGGGAACTTCAGGTCGTCGCGGCCCCAGACGTTCTCGGCCACGTTCTTGAAGATGATGCCGAGCGCGATCGTCGACATGATCCAGCCGAATTCCGACTTGATCTTCAGCGCCGGCCGCACGCCGATGCGTTCGACCAGCGCGCCCTGGAAGGCACCGAAGATCAGCACCAGCGGGATCATCAGCCAGTAGTTGACGCCGAGGCCGACGAGCGAGAGGCCGACCAGCGCGCCGAGCATCAGCGCATCGCCCTGGCCGAAGTTCAGCGTGTCGGACGTTTGAAACGTGAGCTGGTAGCCGAAGGCGATGACGGCGTAGATCATGCCGAGCGCGATGCCGCTGAAGACGAGCTGGGTCAGGATGTGCATGGCGTTTCCGGAAGGACAAACAAGACGTCGCCGCGGCTCACCGGGGCGACGTTCTCGGGTCGAAGCCGCTACTTCTTGAGCTGCACCACCGAGGCCTTCTTCTGGTCGTCCGGATAAGCGTAGACGATGCGCTGGCCCTTGACCTCGCCGAAGACCGGGATGTTGGCGGTGATCGCCTCGTGGTCGGTCTTGCTGAAGGGCCTGGTGTACGTCGTGACCACGCCTTCGACCGGCGTCTTCAGGTCTTCGAGCGCGGCCTTGACCTTCGGGCCGTCGGTGCTGCCGGCCTGCTTGATCGCGGCGGCGAGCAGGTAGATCGAGTCGTAGCCCTGCGCCGCCGAAACCGGCGAGTCCATGCGCTGATTCTTCGGGTTGAAGGTCTTCAGGAAGCTGATGATGAAGGACTGGCGCTTCGCGTTGGTCGGCTCCTGGATGAAGGTCTGCGGCATGCGCGCGCCTTCGCCGCCCGGGCCGGCGTTGTCGAGGTAGTTGGCCATCGAGAGCGTCCAGCTCCCGATCATCGGCACCTTCCAGCCGAGCTTGGTCATGCCGTTGGCGATCTGCGCGAGTTCGGGGCCGATGCCGTAGGTCAGCACCGCCTCGGCGCCGGCTTCCTTGGCTTTGAGCAACTGCGCGGTCATGTCCACATCCTTGATGTTGAACTTCTCGACCGCGACCGGCGTGATGCCTTTGGCCTTCAGCGCGGTTTCCAGATCGGCGCGGCCGAGCTGGCCGTAGTTGGTCGAGTCGGCGAGGATCGCGACCTTCTTGTAGCCGCGGCGGGTCACCGCCTCCTCGACGATCATCGGCGCCTGGATGCTGTCGTGCGCGGCATTGCGAAAGACGTAGTTCTCGGGCTCCTTGTCGAACTGGTGGGTGATGACCGAGCCGGTCGCGACGTTGTTCAGCACCGGCACTTTGGCTTCCTGGAAGAAGCGGTGCGAGGCGAGCGCGACGCCGGTGTTGGCATAGCCGACGACGGCGGTGACGTGCTCCTTGTTGATGAACTCCTGCGCGATCTGCACGCCGCGCTCGTTCTTCGCTTCGTCGTCGCGCTCGACCGCGACCAGCATGCGGCCGCCGAGCAGGCCGCCGGCCTTGTTGATCTCGTCGATCGCGAGGCGCACGCCGTCGCGCATGCTGATGCCCATCGACGACGAGCCGCCGGTGAACGGGCCATCGACGCCGATCTTGATCGGGTCGGCGGCGAAGGCGTTGATGGCGAGGCTGGCGAGCGCCAACGACACGGCGGTGTGGATGAAGCGGGTCATGGGGGTCTCCGACGGGAATGGAATGCGTTCATTCCGGTCGGTGGGCCGACCGGCGACACGTGGCGCTTGTCGGTCCCATTTTCAGGCCTGAAAGGGCGGCCTTCAGGTCGCAATGCGTACGGGCAAACCCGTGCACCGCGGGCGATTCACGCCCGCCCCCCGGCCACTCATTGCACCGTGAAGCTGCCGGAGTAGCTGGTGAAACCCAGCGGCAGGAACATGCCGTTGCCCAGGTATTGCAGCTCGAGCGTGTCGAACTGGGCGCCGCTCAGGAAGCCGGTCGCACCCAGCGTCGTGCGATCGTTCGTCGAGGTGTAGATCAGCCCGCTGCTCTCGACTGCCGCCAGCCTGCTGCCGTCGGCGGATGCACTCAACGCGGTCCAGTTCCGGGCGCTGTCGCGCGCCGTCCAGGTGAGGCCGAAATCTGTCGAGACGAAGAGCTTGTCGGCGAGCACCCCGGCCACCATCTTGCGGCCGTCGGACGACATGGCGACCGAGGTCCAGGCCCGGTTGCTTTCACGGGCCGTCCAGCTCGCGCCGGCATCCGTCGAGACGTAGATCATTCCGGCGCTTTCCGCGGCCAACAGGGTGTTGCCATCGGCCGACGAAGCCACGGCCGCCCAGTTCCGGACGTTGCCGCGCGGAATCCAGCTCG
>CAMQQG010000136.1:0-39726 GCA_947034895.1 Rhytidiadelphus loreus
TGCGCAGCAAGCAATTGCGCGTGCTGGTCGCGACAGACGTCGCTGCGCGCGGCATCGACGTGCCGACGATCACCCACGTCATCAATTACGGGCTGCCGATGAAGGCGGAGGACTATGTCCACCGCATCGGCCGCACCGGACGTGCCGGTCGTCAAGGCCTGGCCGTGACGCTGGCCGAGCGTATGGACAGCGGCATGATCCGCCGCATCCAGCACTTCACGACGCAGAACATCCCGGTCGCGACCATCGCCGGCCTCGAGCCGCAGATTGCCGCGCCGCGCACCGTTGGTCCGCGTCCGGGCGAAGGCCGTGGGCCCGGCCGTCCGATGGAGCCGCGTCGCTACATGGGTGGTGGCGAGGGTGCACCACGGCGTGAAGGCGGGGCTGGCGACGCTGGTCCGTTCGACCGGTCGCCCTCGCGCAGTACACCGCGGGTCGTCGTCGGTCGGCCGTCCGCAGGCAAGGGTGGCGGTGGCGCGGATCGCGGTCAGCGTGCACGCGCGGGCGGGTTCGACCGCCGCTGAGTTCGACCGTCCGTTTGCTGCAATGTCGCCGTTCACGGCGACGTCGAGCCGCTGTTCCACCGTCGTGGGCAGCGGCTTTGTTGTTCGTGCCGTCGAAGGGATGCAGTCCTACCCAGCTTGCAGCCGACGCTGACAGTCGTATGGCGATCCCTCCCATCGTCCAGCACTTCGTCGCGATGTAAGGTTCAACCACTGCGAACCGAACCGGGCGCAGCCTTGAAATTCGTTGAATATCATCAACTCAGGAGGTCACCATGCTGCACTACGCCGTTGTGTTTTTCGTCATTGCCTTGATTGCTGCGTTGTTCGGCTTCGGTGGCATCGCTGCAAGCGCAGCCGGTATCGCGAAGATCTTGTTCGTGCTGTTCGCCGTGCTGGCTGTCGCCAGCTTCCTGTTCGGGCTCGTGAAGCGCGCCTGAGGTTTCAAAGACTCTCACAGCAGGGCTTCGGCAACGCCGGACCTGCTTTCAAACTCAAGGAGTGAACCATGACTGTCGCCAACAAGATCAGCCAAACCGCTGCTAATTACGCTGACCAAGCTGCCGGCACCGCCGACAACGCGATCAAGTCCACGCAGCGCGTGGCGAACGACACGCTCGATAATGTGTCGGATGCCGTCAACAACCTGCACGAGCAAGTCTCGCCCGTCATCAGCAAGCTGGCGTCGCAAGCAGAAGTGCTTGCACGTCGTGGCCTCGACGCGGTGCGGGACAGCTCGAAACAAGCTCGTGAAAACGCGATTCGTGTCTCCGACACCACGGTGGGCTATATCCGGGACGAGCCGATTCGCTCGATCCTGATCGCTGCTGCCACTGGCGCCGCCTTGATGGCGCTGATCAGCCTGATGACCCGATCGGGCGACAACAGCTGAGAGCTGTCACGCGGTTGACCACCGCAACGCGGCCGGCCCGGAGTTTCTTCGGCCGGCCGTTTTCTTTTATCACGGCGCCCATTGTCGCAACGGGCGTCGCGCGACGGTTTGCACCATGATTCATCCATTGATCCGTTTGCTCGTGTCGCAACCCCACATGATGGCGGACCACGTTGCCGCATACTCGGAACTCGTGTCCGAGGAAGTCGTCGTCATCGCGACCGCGTGGAAACGAAAGGCGATCTTCGTTGGCAGCGCCGCAGTGCTGCTTCTGCTGGCGGTGACATGGGCTGGTGTGGCACTCATGCTGTGGGGTGCGACGCCTGCCGATTCCATGCGTGCAGCCTGGGTGGTTTGGGGAACGCCGCTGCTTGCCGCGCTGGTCGGTGTCGGATTGCTGATGGCCTCACGCAAATCGCAGACGTCTGCCGCTTTCGCGGCGGTGAAAACACAGTTTGCCGCGGACGCTGCCATGCTGCGGGACATGGGCGCGGCATGACGGCCACCCGCCGTGAATGGCTCCAATCGAATCTCATCGGACTGACATCATGAGCGACACAGTGCCGCCAAACCCAATTTTGACCTCGCCGAATACGGCGATGGTCGCGACCAAGATCACCGCAGTCCTTCCGACGCCGATGCGGGGAGAAGAACGGTTGAACCTGTCGCGTGAACGCATGCGGCTCTATCTGGAATCGGCGCAGGGTGGGAAGAAGTCGTCGCGCATGGCAGATCGGGCATTGCGCTCCGGCTGGCTCGCGACGCTGCGCTCCCATCCGGCGATCGCGACGTCGTTCGACGCAGTGTCTGTATGGTGGTCACGTCATCCACTGCGATTCGCGGCAGTGCTGGCAGGCGGCGTTCTTCGCCCTTCCATCGACGCTCGCGCGCGTCAGCGCCCTGTGGCGGTCATGACGCTCGCCGTCTTGGCGGGTGCGGTGGCGGTCTGGTCACGGCCTTGGCGCTGGATCTTCCGCCCGGCGCTTTTCGTCGGACTGTTCACACAAGTGGCGAAGCGGGTGGTGACTGAAATGCCGCTCGATTCCATGTTGAAGGTGGTGGGTGCCCTCTCAGGCGCTTCGCGAGCGACAAAAGCCGTTCGACCACCTGCGAGCCGATCTGCCACGGGCAAGTATTGACGTCGGCCGCAGCGGTGCTGTCCTACCGTCGCAGGCGAAACAGGCCGATGTAACAAGATTTCACGGCAACTATAGTCAGCACAACGAGAATGATTGCCGGTGGTCGGCAAGAATCTCATCAGGAGCATGTGACATGTTGAAATGGGCCATCATCTTCGCCGTGGTTGCACTCGTTGCGGGACTGTTCGGTTTCACCGGTATCGCCGCTGGAGCAGCCGGTATCGCGAAGATCCTGTTTGGCGTTTTCCTGGTTCTTTTTGCCGTGATGCTGGCGCTTGCGCTGTTCGGCGTCAATGCGATCACCAAGTAATACCGAAGACCTTCCCTTCAACCTCTCACGAGTTGACAAAATGAACGCGAAATTGATCATGACTGCGCTGCTGTCAGTCAGCGCATTGACGGTGATGCCTGGCTGTGCCGTCACGCGAGACCAGTCCACTGTCGGCGAATACATCGACGACTCGGCGATTACCACCGCCGTCAAGGCGAAGTTCGTGGAAAACAAGGCGGTCGATGCGAGTTCGGTGTCGGTCGAGACGTTGAAGGGGACTGTGCTGTTGTCCGGCTTCGCGAAGAGCGAAGTCGAAAAGAGTGCAGCCGAAAGCATCGCGCGTGGCACCAAGGGCGTGAAGGAAGTGAAGAACGACCTGGTCGTCCGCAGCTGATCAGGCTCACGGGCTCGCTTCACGGCCCGTGCTGTCCTCGATGGTCTTCTGACGACCTGAACGGGACCCTTCACGGCGTTCCCGGTAGCGGCGCATCAGCGGTGTGACCGACACGCCGTGAACGATGACGGACGTGACGATCACCGTCATGGTCAGCGACACCAGGCGATCCGCCTGGTTCGCTGGCAGTCCGTGTCCGATGGCGTAAGCCACGTAGTACACGCTGCCCACTCCTCGAATGCCGAACCAGGCTGAGAGCCGTCGTTGACGTGCCGAGAGCCCAGCGCCTCGTAGGCCGATCTGCACAGCAATCGGCCGAATGATGGCGAACAGCGGCACGACGAGCAGCGCTGCATCCCAGCTGAACTTCACGGTCCACAAGAGGCTGCCGACCGCGAGCACAACGACCACTTCCGCAAAGCGCTCGAGCTGGCTGTTGAACCGTTGGACCTCTCGCATCATGTGCGCTGGCGCTTCATGTGCATTCGGTGCGGTGCCGTCCGACGTGTCAGGAGAAATCGGCAGCGGCCGGGCCTCGATGCGCTGCAAAGACAGGCCGGCGGCGAACACTGCCAGAAAGCCGTAGGTGTGGGCCAGCAGCGCGAGACCGTACGTCAAGGCGATCAGTCCGAAGGCGATGAATTCCTCTGACCCGAAGGCCTCGTTGTGCTTGATGCGCAGCAGGATCACCGCACGGCCGACGACCAACCCTGCGATCCAGCCGATGGCCAATCCGCCCGCGATCGACCAAGCCACGTCGACGGCCAGCCACCGCCATCCCATGGCACCCAGATCGTGCAGTCCCATCAGCCCGAGGCCCAGCATGACGAACGGAAATGCGCTGCCGTCGTTGAGTCCGCCTTCGCCCGTCAGACCGAAGCGCAGACGGTCGCGGTCCGCCGGATCGTCGACCTGGACGTCGGAGGCGAGGACGGGATCGGTGGGCGCCAGGATCGCGCCCAGCAAGACAGCCATGCCGAGCGGGAGGTGCAGCCATTCCACGCCGACCGCCGTGATGCCCGCCACGGTCAGCAGCATGGACACCGACGCCAGCCTGACGGGGATGCGCCATCGCGCGTCACGCAACGGCACCTGCAACTTCATCCCCGACGTGAACAGCGACACCAGCACAGCCACCTCGCTGAGCCGTTCGAGCACCGCCGCGTCGCGCACGGCCTGCAGGTCGATGATGCCCAGCGCGCCAGACCCTGTTCCGATGCCGACGGCGAGGTACAGCATCGCGGCGCTCATCGGCAGACGGGCGACGAACGTTCCGCCCAGCGTCATCGTGACGAGGAGCAGGCCGAACAGCGTGCAGCCTAGCGCGAATGTTGCGTGGTCACTCATATCGAGGGGCTACCAGGCGGCAGTGCCTGAAAAAAGGTAACAGGTGGCAAACTGCACTCTGTGTGTTGAGCAACATACAGTTGTTGTGAACCACGACAAATCTGCCGATACACCATTTCGAGTCCGGGAAGAACACAGCTATGCCTCACGCGTTGGTGGTCGACGACGAGACCGACTCTGCAGAAATGATGGCGGCCTTGATTGCCGCCGAGGGATTCACCGTGGCCACTGCGGGCTCGGTGCGCGACGCGCGGCGACAGATGGCGCTTCAGGAGCCGGACATCCTGCTGCTCGATCTGATGCTGCCCGATGGCAACGGCATGGAGCTCGTGCCCGATGCCAAGCTGCTGGAGAACACCGAGGTCGTGCTGATCACCGGCCATGCCAGCTACGAGACGTCGGTCGAGGCAATGCGTTTGGGTGCGGCGGATTATCTCGTCAAGCCGCTGTCGGTGAAGCAGCTCAAGGGCATTCTGTCGCGGACGACCAAGCCGTCCGCGCTGACTGCCGAGGCCGACGATCTCCATGAACAACTCGAACGTGACGGCCATTTCGGCAAGCTCTGGGGCCGCTCGCCGAAGATGCGCCAGGTGTACGAGCAGGTGGTCCGCGTGTCGCGCACGGCGATCACCGTCTTCATCACCGGCGAAAGCGGCAGTGGCAAGGAAGTGGTGGCGAGCACTGTGCACGACCTCAGTCGCCGGCGTGGTCGGCCCTTTCTCGGTGTCAACTGCGGCGCCATTTCACCGCACTTGATCGAAAGCGAAATCTTCGGTCACGAACGCGGCAGCTTCACCGGTGCGGAGCGACAGCACCACGGGTTCTTCGAACGCGCGAGCGGCGGAACGCTGTTCCTCGACGAAGTCACCGAGATGCCGCTGGACTTGCAGGTCAAGCTGCTGCGTGTGCTGGAGACAGGAACGTTCATGCGGGTCGGGTCGTCGGTCCCGCTCGAAACGGACGTGCGCATCATCGCCGCCACCAACCGTCGGCCGATGGAGGCAGTCGCTGCGGGCAAGCTGCGCGAAGATCTGCTGTACCGGTTGAACGTGTTCCCGATCGAGTTGCCGCCGCTGCGCGACCGGCCGGAAGATGTCCCGATGCTCGCCGAGCACTTTCTCGCCGACATCTCACGGCGCGAAGGCCTGCCCAAACGCTATGCCCCCGAAGCGCTGGCGCGGCTCGCCTCGTACCGTTGGCCGGGCAACGTGCGCGAGCTGCGCAACGTGGTCCAGCGCGCTTACGTGATGGCGCACGGCGCGCTGATCGTCGATGAATGCCTGCCGACGGCCGACGTGCCCTCGCCCACGTCGGCGGGCGCGCCGGTGCTGTCGATCAGGGTCGGCACGCCACTCTCAGAGGTCGAACGCCTCGTGACGCTGGCGACGCTGGAGCATGTCGGGCGCCACAAGGAACGCGCCGCCGCGACCTTGGGCGTCAGCCTGAAGACGCTCTACAACCGTCTGAAAGAGTACTCGACCATTCCCGGACTGCCCGAAACGCCGGACTGACCCGGTCAGACGTGTCGCCGGCGCCGGTCCACGGGCTGGATCTTGAGTTGCTGGCGGTATTTCGTGACCGTGCGCCGGGCGACGGTGAGCCCTTGGCGCGCGAGCAACCGGGTGATGTCGGCGTCCGACAGCGGGGCGCTGGTGTCCTCTGCGGCCAGCAAGTCGGTGATCACGCCGCGGATGGCGGTCGCGGAACACCGACCGCCGCTCGCCGTGGCCATGGCACGCGAGAAAAAGAATTTCAGCTCGAACGTGCCCGCGGGCGTCGACATGTACTTGTTGTTCGTCACGCGCGACACGGTCGACTCGTGAAGACCGATCTCGTCGGCGATTTCGCGCAGACCGAGCGGCTTCATCGCCAGCGGCCCGAAGTCGAGGAAGTGGTGCTGGCGTTTCAGGATCGACTGCGCGACGGCGAGGATGGTCGAGAATCGCTGCTCGACATTGCGCACAGTCCAGCGGGCCTCCTGCAGTTGACCGGCAAGCTCCGCATGGCCGCCGTCACGGTGCCGCTGGAACAGATCGGCATAGATCCGGTTGAGGCGCACGCGGGGCACGACGGCTGGGTTCAACAGGGCGGTCCAGGTGCCGCGCACCTTGCGCACGACGATGTCCGGAACGATGTAGTTGGCCTCCGGCGCGGCATGCCGCCATCCCGGCCGCGGATCGAACCGGCGGATGCGCTTGCAGGCCTGGTCGACGAGCGCGGTGCTCACGCCGAGCACGCGCGCCATGCCAGGCACATCGTGCTGCGCCAGCTTGGCCATGTGCTGCTCGATGATCATCCGCGCCGCGGCCCGTTCGTCCGGATCGTCGATGTCGCCCAGCTGCAAGGCGAGACATTCGGCCACGCTGCGAGCGCCGATGCCGCTCGGCTCGAACGACTGCACCGTTCGCAGCGCGGCGGCCCACTCGGTTTCGCTCACCGCTGGAACGAGGTTCAACATCGCCGCGAACTCTGCATACGGCAGCCGCAAATAACCGTCGTCGTCGAGCGACTCGATCATCGATTCGACCAGCAGACGCGCACGTGCATCGAGCGGCACCAAGCGCGATTGACCGTGCAGATGCGGCCGCAACCCGACGTCGGCTTCCAGGCGATCGGCCGCATTCGACTCGCCGTCACCCTCCGACTGGCCGGCGCCGCGCGGCGCGCCGGGCTGCTGTTGCCAGCTGTCGCGCTCCCACGAGACGTCATCGGAGGACCCGTGGAGATCGATGCCCTCGTCAGGCGAGACATCGAGATCGACCTCGGCGCGTGGCGACTCGACGTCGCCCGCCTGCGGCAGCGGCGCATCGTCGTCGGCGGCGCTTTCGTCCTGTTCGAGGAACGGGTTCTTGCCGAGGGCGTCGTGCACTTCCTGGGCAAAGTCGAGCGACGACAGCTGCAGCAGGCGCACCGCGTGCTGTAGCCGAGGCGTCAGCGTTTGTGCTTGCTTGCGATCGAGTCGCTGCGCGGGAAAATTCATGCGGAAGATACTGCCGTTGTCGCGATGCCGACGAGCGTCGCAACGTCGCTTTTGCAACGACCATGCCGGAGCGGCGTCCACGAGATCGCCCCACGACATCAGGGAGAAACGGTCTCTGGACGCCATGCGATCACCGGTCAGACGTGCTCGATGCGAGGGTTTCTTGCAGCAAGTTCTGCGGTGTGCCGGGCGTGGTCGCGCGCCTAGAATCGGCCTGTGACGCTCCAGCCCAAAGGCACTGTCGCTCGTCGACGGACACGTGCGGTGCCACTGCCACAGACTGCTGCGGTGGCAGCCGAGCTGGCGACGCGACCGGCGTTGATCTACGTCAACGACGGCGACCCCGGATGGCGGCGAGAGCGAGACGGTGACGGCTGGATCTACCGTCTACCGAATGGGCGTGCGCTGACCGACCCCGCGCACCTGGAGCGCATCAGGCACCTGGCCATCCCGCCCGCGTACGTCGACGTGTGGATCTGCCCATCGGCCGAAGGGCATCTGCAGGCGACCGGGCGCGACGCCCGCGGCCGCAAGCAGTACCGCTACCACGCCGACTGGCGGCTCGCGCGCGATGCCGACAAGTTCGAGCACATGCTCGAGTTCGGCGCCGCCTTGCCGCGCATTCGACGCCAGGTGGCGCAGGATCTGAGCGTGCCGGTCAGCGCGCATCCGTCGCGGACGGCCGTGCTCGCCGCTCTGGTGCGCCTGCTCGACACCACGCTCGTGCGCATCGGCAACGACGAGTACGCCCGCACGAACCGCTCGTTCGGCCTCACGACGCTGCGCAACCGTCACGTCGACATCCGTGGCGCGAAGCTGCGTCTGCATTTCCGTGGCAAGAGCGGCGTGCAGCACGATGTCGCGCTGGAAGACCCGCGCGTCGCGAAGATCGTGCGGCGATGCCAGGCGATGCCGGGGCAGGAATTGTTCCAGTACGAAGACGCCGATGGCGCACGCCATCATGTCGGCTCCAGCGACGTCAACGCCTACCTGGCCGACATCGGCGGCGGCCACTACACCGCCAAGGATTTCCGGACCTGGCATGCGAGCGTCCACGCGCTGACGCTGCTGCTCGAGGTGCCCGAACCTGCCACGAGCGCCACGATGCGCCGGCGCACCGCCAACGAACTGCTGGCCGAGGTGGCGGCACGGCTCGGCAACACCGTGGCGGTGTGCCGAAAGTCGTATGTGCACCCACGCGTGCTGGTCGCCGCGCTGGAGGGGTTGCCGGACTCCGCGACGATGGCCCAGCCACCTCGGCGCAAGCGCTCCGCCGCAGCGCAGGGCGTGACGCCCGAGGAACGGCGGCTGCTGGCGTTTCTGGCCGAGCCCGCCGCCGCGCCTGCAACCGCGCTTGCAACCGCGCTTGCAACGTTCGCACCGGCGGCCGCAGCGAGCGCCAGCGCGACCGGCGCGCCGAAGCAGCCCACCCCGGCGCAGGACACGACCCGTCCGCGCGTCGGCAAGGCGCGCCGATGAACAGCGCTGCGGGTGCCGACCAAGCGCACGCGGCGTGGCGACCCGCGCGCTGGCGGTCCGCCATGGGTTTCGGCGCGCTCGGTGCGGCGATCGGTGGCACGACGGCGTGGCTCGCTGCATGGGTGGTGACCGGCGTGGCTTCCAGCGGCGTCGCAACGGCCGTCGGTTTCGCCGCGATCGGCGCGGTGCTCACGCTGGCGCTGGTCTGGGCGCCGAGCGTCAGGCGGCGCGTGCCGTCGAGCGTGGCCTTGCCCGAGACGACGTCCATGCCCGCCCAGGCGCCGCAGGTCACTACGGCGGCGACGACGGCGGCGACGGCGAGCGCCGCCATCGGCGCGTCCGCGTCGCTGCCCTTGCGGTCGGTGCATGCGCTGCTCGACGCCGTGCCGCATCTCATGTGGCGTGCCGACCGGCTGGGTGTCATCGTGCATGCCAACCAGGCATGGCTGCGTGAGTTCCGCCGCCTGCGGCCGCTGCGTGTGGAAGATCTGATCGAGGTGCTCGCCGACGACGACGCCGGTGCGTTCATCGGCGCCTGGGATACGGCCAGGCAGGGTGGTGGTGCCGTGCGCGTTCGCTGTCGTTTGAAGAAGCCCGGTGACGAGCCGCGCTGGACCGACCTGAACATCCGTGCGGTGCGCGCCGACGCCGGTGGTCTCGAAGGGTGGGTGGGCATCTTCGCCGACGTGCACGACGTGCTCATGAAGATCGAGAGCGCCCAGCAGGCGTTGTCCGAGGAACGGCGTTTGCGAGAGCGCGCCGAGCGGCTTGCTGCGATGAAGGACGAGTTTCTCGTCACGGTGTCGCACGAGCTGCGGTCGCCGCTCAACGCCATCTCGGGCTGGACCGAAATCCTGTCGCGCGAACGCGGCTTGGCCGAGTCGGCGCTGCGGGCGATCGGCATCGTCCAGCGCAATGCCCGGGCGCAGGCCAAGCTGATCGGCGACCTGCAGCAGCTCTCGTCGATGGTGACCGGCAAGGTCGCGATGAACCCGACGCAGATCGACCTTGCCGTGCTCGCTGGCGAGCTGGTGGAGCGCTGCGCTGGCGCCGCGGCAGTGAAGGGTCTCTCTCTGATCTGGCGACGCATCGACGACGCGCCGGTGTATGCCGACGCGGCCTATGTCGGGATCGCGATCGGCAACCTGCTCACCAACGCGATCCAGTTCACGTCGGAGGGCGGCCGGGTCGAGGTGACCGTGTGCGCGGTGCACGACCACGCCCGCCTGACCGTCAGCGACAACGGGCGGGGGATCGCCTCGGACCGCCTGCCGACGCTGTTCGATTCCCTGCGCCCACTCGACGCCGATCCGGCGTCCGGCCGTCCGATGCGCCGCGAGGGCCTTGGGCTGGGCCTGGCCGTCGCTCGGGGCCTGGTCGAACTCAACCAGGGCAGCCTGCAGGCCGAGAGCAGCGGACCCGGGTGCGGCAGCCTGTTCACGCTGACCTTGCCGCTGTCGGTGCCGCTCGCCGCCGCCCAGCAGGCCGAGGCGATGGATCTGCGCAGCAGCGACGCTGCGTCGACGCTGGAGGACGAGGACCGCACGGCGATCGACGCGGTTGCCGGTCTCCACGTCATTCTGATCGACGGCGACAGCGACGCCCGCGAGTTGTTGCACGTGGCACTGTCGAGCCTGGGGGCCCGATCGGCGATGGCTGCCGACGTGGACGGCGGCATCGACCTGTTGATGGCGCAGGCGACCGACCTGGTGCTGTGCGACAGCGGGCTGCCGACCGACGAACTCTCGGTGCTGTCCATGGCGGTCGATGCCGTCCGTCGCGATCGCGCCGCGTCGGCCAGCGGGGGACCGCGGCAGACGCTGGCCGTCGTCGCCACCGACGCGCAAGACCGTCCGGACATCGGCGACGACGTCGCAACCGTGCTCCGGTGCGGCGCACGACTGCACAAACCCGTCTCGCTGCGGCGGCTCGCTCTCGCCATCGCGCAGGCGAGGGCGAGGGCGGCGGAACTGGAGACGCCGCTGCCCTGAGCCGCGGCGTCCCCGCGCCCGACCCTCAGACGGCCGGGTCCGCGTCCGCTGCGCTCTGACCGTCGACGGACTCCTCGTCCTCGTCTTCCGTGTAGGGATCGTCGGCGACGAGGTCGGCCAGATCGGCGATGTCGTCGATGTCGTCGGTATCGGCATCGAGCACGTCGTCGCCCGACAGGCTCTGCACCGAGTCGGGCAGGATGTCGGCGCCGTCGCGGACCAGCTCGCCGTCCGGGGCGGACGCGCGTTCGCCGGTGCCGGCGGCATCGCTGTCGCCGGCGCTGTTGTCGCGCGTGTGGTGCACCGGGTTTCCGCCCTCGTCGATGTCGTCGAACACCAGCTCGCCCTGCACGTCACTGCCGCTGTCGGAGGTGTCGCTCGGGCCGAGCGCATCGCTGTCGCGACCGGCGGCGTATTGGGCGGCGCGATCGACGCCGAGGAGACTGTTCGTGGCCATGATGCGGTCCTCAGTGGAGTTGTGGTCGCCGGCCATGAGCGGCCGACGCCGTGTCAGTGTGCGCGCGGCGCGGCGATCGTGCAGCGCACCGCGCGGCTCCGGCCGCGAAGGTCACAGCGCGTAGACATCCTCGCCGCGGTGCTGTTTCCAGGTCGATTCGATGTGGCTGGCGTCGTTGACGTTGCGCGACTTGAGTCCCATGAGAATGCCGCCGTCCTTGACACCGGCCTCGTACCGGCGGACACGCTCTTCCGGAATTCCCCAGCCGACGAGTGCGCCGACGAGCCCGCCCGCTGCGGCGCCTGCGCCGGCACCTGCGAACGCGGCTGCCAGCGGTCCGGCGACGACCAGGCCGAGGCCGGGCAACACGAGCGCCGTGCCGATGGCGGCAATGGCTGCGGCGATGGCACCCACCGTGCCCCCGATCGCGCCGCCGACGCCTGCGCCTTCGGCCGCCTTGGTGCCGAGCTCGGTGTGGTCCGACGCGCCGAAATGTCGAATCCGTGTCTCGTCGGACATGACCACGTTCAGATCGTCCGCCGCATAACCACGGGCGATCGCGGCGTCGTACGCCGCCGACGCGCTTTCCTTGTCGCGAAACAATCCGGTCACCATGTTCGTTCCAGCCATCGCACTATTCCTCGGTTCTTGAGTGGCGGACCGGTCGGGCCGGTCCGGCACCAGCTCAAACTGGCGCGGATCGGCCGTGGCAAACGGTGTTCCTGACTGCCACGGCCAGCTGGCGACTGCGTCAGCGTCGGTTCGCCACGGCCTGCGACCGATCGAGCGCGGCCGCGGCGCGATCCAGCCGCTGGCGCAGCCGCAGCGCCGACGCCCAGGGCCGGTTGCCGACCGCGAGCCGTGTCGCCGCATCGGCGACGGTCCAGTGGGCGCCGCCGGTGAGGCCCGGCAACTCGTCCCAGTCGACCGGCACCGAGACGCCGAGCCCAGGCCGCACGCGCGCCGTCCAGGCGGCGGCCGTCGTGGCGCCGTCCCCATTGCGCAGATAGTCGACGAAGATGCGGCCGATCCGGTTGGCCGGCCCGCTCTTCACGACGAAGCGCTCCGGCGACTGCGACACCAGGCGCTCGACCAGCGCCCGCGCGAAGCGCCGGACGACCTCCCAGCCGTGGTCCGGCACGATCGGCACCACCACGTGCAGTCCCTTGCCGCCACTGGTCTTGAGGTAGCTGCGCAGCCCGAGTTCCTCGATCAGCGCACGGGTGCGCGCGGCGCCCTCCTGCACGTCGCTCCATGCCACGCCCTCGCCGGGATCGAGGTCGAAGACGACGCGGTCGGGCTGGTGGAACGCGCGCTGCGTCACGTTCCAGGTGTGGAACTCGACGACGTTCATCTGCGCGGCGGCCAGCAAGCTGTGCAGCGAGGCGACCGTGAGCAGCGGCGCCTCGCCCGGCGTGAGCGAAGCCGGCAGCGGGTCGACCTGCGGCAGGTGCGTCGTGTCGACGTGCTTCTGGAAGAACGCCTTGCCGGTCACGCCGCCAGGCGCACGGACCAGCGCGACGGGCCGTCCCGCCAGATGCGGGAGCATCGCTTCGCCCACCTCGGCGTAGTACTCGATCAGCTGCAGCTTCGTGACACCACTGACCGCGTCGACGACGCGCTCGCCGTGGGTGACGCGTGGCATGGCATGGTGCATCTGAACTCTCCGTCGGTCGGGCGACACAGGCGACACGAGCGCCGGTCGCGGGCGATCATCGTCGACGCCGCCGACTCGTTATGCTCGTCGCATGCAACTGCTGTTCGACTCGCTGTGGCGCGCGGCCGTCTATTGCCTGCATCCCCGCACGATCGTCATGTCGTTGCTGCCGCTGCTGGTGATGGCCGGCCTCTCGCTGGCCCTCGGCTACTTTTTCTGGGAGCCGACGATCACCGCCGTGCGCGAAGCGCTGCTGGCGTGGTCGCCGTCGTCGGGCTTGTTCGACTGGGCCGAGCGCATGGGGTTTCCCGGGCTGCGGGCCGTGCTCGCGCCGTTGCTGGTGGTGCTCGTCGCCACGCCGCTGATCGTCGTCGCCACGCTGGTCGCCGTCGCCTTCACCATGACGCCGGCGATGCTGCGCCTGGTCGCCGTACGGCGCTTCGCTGCGCTCGAACGCAAGCACGGCGGCTCGCTCGCCGGCTCGATCGGCGGCGCCGCGTGGGCGACGCTCGCTGCGCTCCTGGCGTTGCTCGTGTCGCTGCCGCTCTGGCTGATTCCGCCGCTGGTCCTGATCGTGCCGCCGCTGATCTGGGGCTGGCTCGCCTACCGGGTGATGGCGTACGACGTGCTCGCCGAGCACGCCAGCGCCGACGAGCGGCGCACTCTGCTGCGGCGGCATCGCCTGCCGCTGTTCGCGATCGGCGTCGTCACGGGCTATCTCGGCGCGGCGCCGTCGCTGATGTGGGCGTCCGGCGCGCTCTTCGTCGTGCTCGCGCCGGTGCTGGTGCCGCTGGCGGTGTGGATCTACACGCTGGTGTTCGGGTTCTCGTCGCTCTGGTTCGCGCACTACGCGCTGGCCGCGCTCGCCGAACTTCGGCACGAGACCAGCGCAGTGCCGCTGGACGAGGCGCCCGTCGTGGCTCCGATCGTGACACCGGTCGTGACCCCCATCGTGCCGACCGTCGACGGCTGGAGTGCACCGCTGTGAAGATCGGGCTCATCGTCATCGGTGACGAAATTCTCTCGGGCAAGCGCGCCGACAAGCACATGCCGAAGGTCATCGAACTGCTGGCCGCGCGCGGGCTCGCGCTCGACTGGGCGCGATTCGAAGCCGACGACCCCGACAGCATCACCTCCGCGCTGCGTGACGCTTTCGCCGGCGCGAGGAACCGCGGCGACGTGGTGTTCTCCTGCGGCGGCATCGGCGCCACGCCCGACGACCACACCCGGCAGTGCGCGGCCCGCGCGCTCGGCGTGCCGCTCGCGCTGCACCCCGAGGCGCGAGACTGCATCGTCGAGCGCATGCGCGACCTTGCCGCGGAGCGTGGCACGCCGTTCGACCCGGCCTCGGCGCTCAGCGAGGAAAACGCCCACCGGATGAACATGGCGTGTTTTCCGCAGGGCGCCTCGATCATTCCGAATCCCTACAACCGCATCGCCGGTTTCGCAGTCCGCGAAGCGCCGCAAGCGGCCGACATCGCGCCGGGCGGCGTCTACTTCGTCCCCGGATTCCCGGTGATGGCCTGGCCGATGATCGAATGGGTGCTCGACACGCACCACGCCCCGGCAGCATCGCGTGCGCCGACGGCGGAGCGCTCGGTGATCGTGTACCACGGCATGGAAGCCGCGTTGACACCGCTCATGCTCGATGTGGAGGCACGTTACCCCGGTGCACGCGTCTTCAGCCTGCCGAGCGTCGACCGCAACGGCCCGCACGGCGTGCACATCGAACTCGGTGTCAAAGCGCCCGGCGACCTTTGCGACCGTGCGTTCGATGCGCTGCTCGACGGGCTGCGCGAGCGGCAGGCCGAATTGGGCCCCATTCTGGTGCGTTGAGGCGGCTGTCGCGCCGGCGATCTGCCGCAGCCGTTGGGCGGGTTTGGGCACGGTTTCTGCTAACTTTTCGTTGCTAGACGACGTGCCTTCGCGGCATGGTGTCGACGCACTCGCGGGCAACCCAACAACCCAAGGCCCAAGGCCAGGAGAACGCTTGATGGCAAAGACCGTCGCCGACGTGATGAAGATGGCGCAGGAGAACGAAGTCAAATTCGTCGACTTCCGCTTCACGGACACCCGCGGCAAAGAACAGCACGTCACCGTGCCGATCTCGCATTTCGACGAAGACAAGTTCGTCTCCGGTCACGCTTTCGACGGCTCGTCCATCGCTGGCTGGAAGGGCATCGAAGCCTCCGACATGTTGCTGATGCCGGACCCGAGCACCGCCAACATCGACCCGTTCTTCGAAGAACCCACGATCTTCATGACGTGCGACGTGCTGGAGCCGGCCGACGGCAAGGCCTACGAGCGCGATCCGCGCTCGCTCGCCAAGCGCGCCGAGTCGTACCTCAAGGCGTCGGGCTTCGGTGACACCGCCTACTTCGGCCCGGAGCCGGAATTCTTCGTGTTCGACAGCGTGCGCTGGGGCGTCGACATGTCGGGCTGCTTCGTCAAGATCGAGGCCGAAGAAGCGGCGTGGAACAGCTCGAAAGAGTACGAGCACGGCAATTCCGGCTTCCGCCCGGGGGTCAAGGGCGGCTACTTCCCGACGCCCCCGGTCGACTCCGGCCAGGACCTGCGCTCCGAGATCAGCCTGGTGCTCGAATCGCTCGGCATTCCGGTCGAGGTGCACCACCACGAAGTGGCAACCGCCGGCCAGATGGAGCTGGGCACGAAGTTCAGCACGCTGCTGCAGCGCGCCGACTGGTGCCAGATGCAGAAGTACGTGATGCAGAACGTCGCGCACTCGTACGGCAAGACCGCCACCTTCATGCCGAAGCCCATCGTCGGTGACAACGGCTCGGGCATGCACGTGCACCAGTCGGTCTGGAAGGACGGCAAGAACCTGTTCGCTGGCGACGGCTACGGCGGCCTCAGTGAATTCGCGCTGTACTACATCGGCGGCATCATCAAGCACGGCCGTGCGCTGAACGCCATCACCAACCCGACCACCAACTCGTACAAGCGTCTGGTGCCGGGCTATGAGGCGCCGGTGAAGCTGGCGTATTCGGCCAAGAACCGGTCTGCGTCGATCCGCATCCCGTACGTGCAGAGCCCGAAGGGCCGGCGCATCGAGGCCCGCTTCCCGGATCCGATGGCCAACCCCTACCTCGCGTTCTCGGCATTGCTGATGGCGGGTCTCGACGGCGTCGAAAACAAGATCCATCCGGGCGAAGCCGCCAGCAAGGACCTGTACCACCTCCCGCCGGAAGAAGACAAGCTCATCCCGACGGTGTGTCACAGCCTCGATCAGGCGCTCGACTACCTCGACAAGGACCGTGCGTTCCTGACCAAGGGCGGCGTGTTCACCGACGACTACATCGATGCCTACATCGACCTCAAAATGCAGGAAGTGACCCGGTTCCGCATGGTCACGCACCCGGTCGAGTTCGAGATGTACTACAGCCTCTGATCGGCTGTGCGCACCACGTCGCGGGTTCCCGCGCCGTGGAGCGCCCTCGCTACATCGCACCGGGTTCCCCGGCTTGCCGCGACGACTCCGGAAGGAGTTCACGGCTTGTTCCGTTGAACCACTCCGCGCCGCTGCGGTCAGAATCGTCCTATGGTCGGTGTGGAGGAGGGGCGATGAGGCGTTCGTGGCAGCCGGCCGGTGTGCCGGCCTCGGTGCCGCTGCGGTGGGTCCCGGCGGCGTTGATGGTGGCGTTGGCGTGCCCGGCCGTGCTGGCACAGGTCGCTGGCGCTCCCGTGTACAAGTGTCCAGGCAACCTCTACACCGACGCGCTGTCCGCGAAGGAAGCCAAGGACAAGGGCTGCCGCACGCTCGAAAACACGCCGATCACCATCGTTCCGGCGTACAAACCGCATGCTGCCGGCACGCCGGTTCCGGCAGTTGCCGGCGCAGCGCAGGAGCGGGTCAACGTCGCCGATCAAAAGGCGCGTGACAGCGAAGCGCGAAATATCCTCGACGACGAGTTGCGCAAAGCGCAGGAGCGTCTGAGCGCCGTCCAGGCCGAATACAACAACGGTCAACCCGATCGGCGCGGCGACGAGCGGAATTACCAAAAGTACCTCGACCGAACGGAAGAGCTGAAGAGCGACCTCGCCCGCAAGGAGAGCGACGTCGCTGCGCTCAAACGCGAGATCGCCAAACTGCCGCCATGAGTCTGCGTTTTCCGAGACCGCGTCTGCCCGGCAGCCAACCACCGGCGGTTGCCGAACCCGCGATGCCGGCTCCGCTGGCCGAGCCGTCGACCCGTGGTCTGTTCGGCCCCCGCATGCCGTTGACGTCGGTCTCCGGCTACGCGCTGTTCGACCATCTCGCGATCATGGTCGCTGTGGTGCGAGAGGACGGCCGGTGCGTCTTTGCCAATTCCGCGCTCGAGGGGGCGCTCGGGCAGTCGCGTCTCAAGATGCTGCGCGGCTCGTTGTTCGAGTGGGTCGCCGAGCCGCAACTCCTGCGCACGGCGTTGCAGAGCGCGTTGCGCAACGAGTTTTCCTTCAGCCGCCTCGAAGTGCAGCTCCGCCGGCTGGCGAACCTCGACCCGCTGGTGGTGCACGCGACGGTGAATGCGATCGACAACAGCTTCGACGTGCTCGTCCAGATGGTCGAAATCGAGCAGCAGACGCGCCAGGATCGCGAGCAGCGCGCACTCGGGCAGGCGCAGGCCAACAAGGAGCTGATCCGCAACCTGGCGCACGAGATCAAGAACCCGCTCGGCGGCATCCGCGGCGCCGCGCAGCTGCTCGAGATGGAAGTCGAATCGCGGGCGCTGACCGAGTACACGCAAGTCATCATCAACGAAGCCGATCGCCTGCAGGCGCTCGTCGACCGGCTGCTCGCGCCGCACCGTCGGCCGCACGTGGTGAGCGACGTGAACATCCACGAAGTCTGCGAGCGCGTGCGGGCGTTGATCCTCGCCGAGTTTCCGCGCGGCCTCGACGTCGTGCGCGACTACGACATCTCGATTCCCGACTTCTGCGGCGATCGCGAGCAGCTCATCCAGGCGGTGCTGAACATCGCGCACAACGCCGCTCAGGCGCTCGTCGAGCGCATCTCCCGAGGCGACGCGGTGCTGCGGCTGCACACCCGCATCCGGCGCCAGGTCACGCTCAGCAAGCAGCGCTTCCGATTGGCACTGGAATTGCATATTGCCGACAACGGCCCCGGCGTGCCCGACGCCATCCGCGATCGCATCTTCTTCCCCCTGGTGTCAGGGCGGGACGGTGGTTCCGGCCTCGGTCTCACGCTGGCGCAGACCTTCGTGCAACAGCACCAGGGAACCATCGAATGCGAGAGCGAGCCCGGCAACTGCGTGTTCAAGATCATCATCCCGTTCCCTTGAATTCCTTGGAAGCGCCGGTGCGCCCGCACCGCACTCACTCCGGCCTCGCATGACGCCCATCTGGATAGTCGACGACGATCAATCGATCCGTTTCGTGCTTGAAAAGGCGCTCGCCCGGGAGGATCTCGGCGTGCGCAGCTTCACCAACCCGCGCGACGTGCTGGCGGCACTCGAAGACAGCGTCCCGCGGGTGCTGGTCTCCGACATCCGCATGCCGGGCGGCTCGGGCATCGATCTCCTGATCAAGCTCAAGGAAAAGCATCCCGGCCTGCCGGTGATCATCATGACCGCCTATTCCGACCTGGACAGCGCCGTCAGCGCGTTCCAGGGCGGCGCGTTCGAGTACCTGCCGAAGCCGTTCGACCTGCCGAAGGCGGTCGAGCTGATCCGGCGTGCGCTCGATGAAAGCGTGCGCGAGGAAGTGCGCGACGAACGCCTCACCGAAGTGCCCGAAATGCTCGGCCAGGCGCCTGCGATGCAGGACGTGTTCCGCGCCATCGGCCGTCTGCGCCAGAGCATCGTCACCGTGCTCGTCACGGGCGAATCCGGCTCCGGCAAGGAGCTGGTGGCGAGGGCGCTGCACAAGCACAGCCCACGCGCCACTGGGCCGTTCATCGCGATCAACACCGCGGCGATTCCGCGTGACCTGCTCGAGTCGGAACTCTTCGGCCACGAGCGCGGCGCCTTCACTGGCGCCCAGACCATGCGCCGCGGCCGCTTCGAGCAGGCCGACGGCGGCACGCTGTTCCTCGACGAGATCGGCGACATGCCGGCCGAGTTGCAGACGCGGCTGCTGCGCGTGTTGAGCGACGGGCACTTCTACCGCGTCGGCGGCCACAACCCGGTGCGCAGCAACGTGCGCGTGATCGCCGCGACGCACCAGAACCTGGAAGAGCGCGTCAAGCAGGGCGGCTTCCGCGAGGATTTGTTCCACCGGCTCAACGTGATCCGGCTGCGGCTGCCCGCGCTGCGCGAACGCCAGGAAGACGTGTCGGCCCTGACGCGGTTCTTCTTGCAGAAAAGTGCGAAAGAACTCGGTGTCGACGCCAAGCGCATCAGCGAAGCCGCATTGCAGCGGCTCATGCGTTTCGACTTTCCGGGCAACGTGCGCCAGCTCGAGAACCTCTGCCATTGGCTGACCGTGATGGCGCCGGCGCAGATCGTCGAGACGAAGGATCTGCCGCCCGAGCTGCAGCAGACGGCCGCGCCGTCGCGACCCGCGCTTGCGGACGCGGGCGACACCGTCGAGACAGCGCTGCCGCGCCCCCGGGCAAGCGCTTTCGCCGAGTCTGACGGTGATGCCGACGCCGACCTGCCGGCTTTTGCCCATGGCGATGTGCCCGCGATCGGCACGCCCGGCAGCGCCGGTGCACCCGCTCAGTGGCTCGCCGACCTGGACCGTGAATCACGCGCCTTGTTGCTGTCGGGCGAACCCCAGGTCTGGGACACCCTGACCCGTCAGTTCGAGGCGCGGTTGATCCACACGGCGCTCGAACTCACGCGCGGGCGGCGCATCGAAGCGGCGCAAAAACTCGGCATCGGCCGCAACACGATCACGCGCAAGATCCAGGAGCTCGGCATCGAGTGATGTCGCGCTTTGAAGGCCAGCGGCGACGCTAGGTCACCGGCTGGACGAACGGCTGGAGCGTGACGCGGCGCACGCGCGGACAAACGCGACGACCAGCGGCGCAGACCGACCGTTGAGCGCCGCGCGTTCCGGTTGGAATAGCGTTGCAACGAAGAACGGATGGCCATCGAGTTCCACCGCGCGTACGTCGCCTGCTTCATTGTCGGCAGCCGCTCGAAGCGGGCCGGCGACGAGTGCAGCCTGGAACGCGGGGTTGAGTCCATAGCGGCATCGATACCCCTCCGTGGTCTCGGTCACGCCATAGGCTGACGCGATGCGCGTGCCGGGGAACAGCCGTACCGAGCCAGTCGCTTCGACCAACGCACATTCGAGTGCCGAAATGACCGCGCGGGACGCACCTGGCGCCGTCTCGGCGTGCTCCGCATCTGCCCAGCCGAGCACGTGTCGCGCGTGATCGACGATGGCGTGCTGAAACCCGCCGCATGTGCCGAGGAACGGAACTGCACGCTCGCGCGCATGACGAATGGCGAGCAATGCGCCGTCCATGCTGCGATACGGGCTTGCCGGCACGCACCACAAGCCATCGAATCGCGAGAGGCGCGAGATGGAAGTGATCTCTTCCGTGGGAACCCACTCGAAGCCGACGTCGATGTGCAACGCGTCTGCGGCGAGTTGCAGGGCCATGGGAATGGCTCGGTGTGCGGGGACCGACGGGTCGTGGTCGCCGATCAGGCCCACCGTGATGTTGCCTGACGTGGCGCTCGACGGGTCACGCAGCAGGGCGTGAGGCCGCGGTTCAGCGTTCATACCGGACATAGCGATACCCGAGCCCTTCTGCGGTGACGTGTTCGACTGGCACGCCGCGCACGAAGGCAGCGCGGTCCCACTCGGGGAAATAGGTGTCGCCGTCCAGATCGGCATCGATCTCGGTCAGTTCCAGCGCGTGAGCGTGCGGCAAGGTGGTCGCGAACACCTCCGCACCGCCGATGACGAACAACTGCGGCAGGTCGGCCACCCGCTGCAGCGCCGTCGCCACGTCCGGCACCGATTCCGCACCCGCCGCCTGCCACGCCGGATCGCGCGTCAGCACCAGATTGCGCCGGCCAGGCAACGGCCGGCCGATCGAGTCCCAGGTCTTGCGACCCATCAGCACCGGGTGGCCCCAGGTCATGGCCTTGAAGCGCGGAAGGTCGCCGGGCAGGTGGACGAGCAGGGCGTTGTCCTTGCCGATGGCGCCGTTGCGGGCGACGGCGGCGATGAGCGTGAGGAGGGTCGTGGGCGGCATCGTCCGATTCTGCCGCTGTCGATCGGCCTGAGCCGCCGCATCGTCGTTCAATGGCCGAGCAGCGTGGAGGCGATGCCGAGCCACAACGGCACGCTCAGCATCCCGACCAGCGTCGACGCGGTGACCAGCGTCGCGACGAAGCCCGCGTCGCCGCCGAGCCGCACCGTGATCACGTAGGCGCTCGACGCGGTGGGCAGCGCCGCGAAGGCCACGGCGACCGCCCGCTGCGGTGCGGACAGCGCGAACACTGCACAAAGGCCGATGGCGAACAGCGGCAGGGCGGCATGACGGATGCCGAGCAAGGCCGCGGCCAGCCACGGCGCTTGCCGCAGGCTCGACAAACGCAACCCCGCGCCGACAGCCATCAGCCCGAGCGGCAGCGCCGCACCACCGATGCGCTGCAGCGCGATGGCGACCGGCTCGGGCGGATGCAGGCCGAGCGCATTGCACACCAGACCGCCGACCGTGCTGACGATCAGCGGGTTGTAGAGGATCTCGCGCCACACCGCGTGCTCGCCGCGCCGCGCCAGCAACCAGACCGCGGCGGCGTTGGTCCAGGGCACGCACAGCGCGATGAGCAGCGCCATCGCGGCGATCCCTGGCTGCCCGCCCAAGCGCTCGGCGAGCGCCAGCGCGAGGTAGGAGTTGAAGCGGAACGCCGTCTGCGCGCCCGACGCGTGCAGGTGTGGGTCGACCCCCGGCCAGCGGCCGACGGCCACCGCGAGCGCCATCCCGGCCGCGATGGTGAGCATGCCGACGCTGGCGAGCGCGATCGTCTGCACCGGGTGCAGTGCGCTGTTCACGGTCGACATGAAGAGCAGCACCGGGAACAGCAGGTGGTAGACGAGCGACTCGACCGCCCGCCACACGGCGGTGCCGAGCACCGTGCGCCTGCACAGCACGAATCCGAGGCCGATGAGCAGGAAGTCCGGCAGCAGCAGTTCGATGTTCGGCACGCGGTCGAGTGTGCCAGCGGGCCGCCGGGAGGCGTGGCGAATCAGGTACAAACGAACCGTGTCGTCCCGTGCCGCCGTCATCGTCTCAGAAGCTGCGCCTTCCGCGGCGTACGCGCGCAGCCTTGGCGCCATCGACCGCTTCGTCGAAGCGCTCTGGATCGAAGACGGGCTCGCCGACAACACGCTCCGGGCCTACCGCCGCGACCTGACGGCCTATGCCGAATGGCTGGCAGCCGCGGCGGCGCGCTCGATCGGCGACACCACCGAGGCCGACCTGATGGGCTATGCCCTGGCACGCCACGACGCGAGCAAGCCCAGCACCGCGAACCGGCGCCTGACCGTGCAGAAGCGCTTCTTCCGCTGGGCCCTGCGCGAGTCGCTGATCACCGCCGACCCGACATGCCGCCAGACCGCGGCGCGGCAGTCGCCGCGCGTGCCGCACACCTTGAGCGAGCGCCAGGTCGATGCGCTGCTCACCGCGCCCGACGTCGCCACGCCACGCGGCTTGCGCGACCGCGCCATGCTCGAGCTGATGTACGCGAGCGGCTTGCGCGTCAGCGAGCTCGTCGGCCTGAAGACGGTGCACGTCGGCCTCGTCGAAGGCGCCTTGCGCATCACGGGCAAGGGCGCCAAGGAGCGCATGCTGCCCTTCGGTGAGGAAGCGCGCGCGTGGCTGGAGCGGTATCTGGCAGAAGGCCGGCCGACGCTGCTCGGCCGGCGCACGAGCGACGCCGTGTTCGTCACCACGCGGGATGGCAGCGCCATGACCCGGCAGATGTTCTGGCAGATCGTGAAGCGGCTGGCGATCGTCGCCGGCATCACCGCCCATCTGTCGCCGCACACGCTGCGCCACGCGTTCGCGACCCATCTCCTCAACCACGGTGCCGACCTGCGCGCCGTGCAGTTGCTGCTCGGCCACAGCGACATCTCGACGACGCAGATCTACACCCACGTCGCCCGGGAGCGGCTGCGTGCGCTGCATGCCAATCACCATCCGCGCGGCTGAGCGCGCCCGGCAGGCGACACTTCCCGGCAGAATCGGCACGCCGATGCGAAGCGCAGAGGAGCACGGCCATGCGCATGCCCGAACCAGCGATCCGTCGTTTGTGGCCTGGGAGCTGGAACAGCCCGAGCGCCATGAGTTCGTGGACGGTGAGGTGTATGCGATGACCGGAGCGAGCGATGCGCACAACCGTGTCGCCATCAACATCGCCGTCGTCTTCCGACATGCGCTGCGTGGTTCGTCCTGCCGCACCTTCATGTCCGACATGAAGCTGCATGTCGCCTCGGCCGGCGTCGGCATAAAGAGAGCCAGCGTGGGGACGGCGACGCCATCGCCTAAGATCGATCCACCCAGCCCAGCAGCGAGACGACGATGGCCGCCAACATCCTCCCCCAGTGCCCGTCGGGCGAGCGTGTGGGCATTGCGTTCTCTGGCGGGTTGGACACCAGCGCGGCAGTGCACTGGATGCGCGCGCAGGGCGCCTTGCCGTGGGCCTACACCGCCCACCTCGGCCAGCCCGACGAGGCCGACTACGACGAGATCCCGCGCAAGGCCAAAGCCTACGGCGCCGAGGAAGCGCGGCTGATCGACTGCCGCCCGCAGCTCGTCGCCGAAGGCATCGCCGCGCTGCAGAGCGGCGCCTTCCACATCTCGACCGGCGGCATCACCTACTTCAACACCACGCCGCTCGGCCGCGCGGTGACGGGCACCTCGCTCGTCGTCGCGATGCGCGCCGACGGCGTCAACATCTGGGGCGACGGCAGCACCTACAAGGGCAACGACATCGAGCGGTTCTACCGCTACGGCCTGCTCGCCAACCCCGATCTGCGCATCTACAAACCCTGGCTCGACCAGCGTTTCATCGACGAGCTCGGTGGCCGCAAAGAGATGGCCGAATACCTCGTCGCCCACGGCCACGACTACAAGATGAGCGTCGAGAAAGCCTACTCGACCGACTCGAACATCCTCGGCGCCACCCACGAGGCCAAGGATCTCGAATTCCTGAACAAGGGCATGAAGATCGTGCAGCCCATCATGGGCGTGGCCTTCTGGCGCGACGACGTGGCAGTGCCGGCGGAAACCGTGAGCGTGCGTTTCGAGGAAGGGCAGCCGGTGGCCCTCAACGGCCGCACCTTCGCCGACGCTGTCGCATTGCTGACGGAGGCGAACACGATCGGCGGCCGCCACGGCCTCGGCATGTGCGACCAGATCGAGAACCGGATCATCGAGGCCAAGAGCCGCGGCATCTACGAGGCGCCCGGCATGGCGCTGCTGCACATCGCCTACGAGCGGCTCGTGACCGGCATCCACAACGAGGACACCATCGAGCAGTACCGCAGCAACGGTCGACGGCTGGGTCGCCTGCTGTACGAAGGCCGCTGGTTCGACCCGCAGGCGCTGATGCTGCGCGAGACGGCGCAGCGCTGGGTGGCCCGCGCGATCACCGGCGAAGTGACGCTGTCGCTGCGGCGCGGCAACGACTACTCGCTGCTCGACACCACGAGCCCGAACCTCACCTACCACCCCGAGCGCCTGACGATGGAAAGCGGCGCCGGCTCGTTCACGCCGCAGGACCGCATCGGCCAACTGACGATGCGCGACCTGGACATCGCCGACACGCGCGACAAGCTGCGCATCTACACCGCGTCGGGCCTGATCGGGACGACGGCGGACGGTGGCATCGCCTTGCTCTCGTCGGCTGCCGAGGGCACCGCAGAAGCTGGCTGACGGCGCCTTCCGCCATTGGCGCGCCCTGCGCGGACGCGCGATCGAGGGCACGACAATTCCGCGATGGACCACACCTTCGCCTCGGCGTTCATCCTGCTGTTGCTGGTGCTGGACCCGTTCGGCAGCCTGCCGATCTACATCTCGGTGATGAACGAGGTGCCGCCGCGTCGGCGGGCCGCCGTGGCCGTGCGCGAGACGCTGATCGCCTTCGGCGTGCTGCTCGCGTTCATGTTCTTCGGCGACGGCTTCCTGCGGGTGATGCGGCTGTCCGAGCGGTCGCTCGAAGTGGCCGGCGGCGTCATCTTGCTGATCATCGCCATCCGCATGATCTTCAATCGCGGCGGCGCTGCCGACGGCGTGCCCGCCGGGCGCGAGCCGTTCATCGTCCCGCTCGCCGTGCCGCTGATGGCGGGCCCGTCGGCGATGGCGACGGTGCTGCTGCTCGCGTCCCGCCAGCCCGACCGGATCGTCACCTGGACCGCGGCGTTGACGTCGGCGATGGTGGTGTCGGGCGGGGTGCTGCTGCTGTGCAGCCGGCTGCGACGGTTCTTTGGCGACTCGGTGGTTTCGGCGTTCGAGAAGCTGATGGGGCTGGTGCTGACGGCGATCGCGGTGGAGATGATCCTGGCTGGGTTGAAGCGGTATTTCCTGGGTTGAGCGAGGGCTAGGCGGCGGCACGCTTCGCACTTCAAGGCCGAGGTCGTTGCCGAGTGCTTGGAGCCTGGCGTGTCAGTTGGCGGCGGTGGCGCAAGTTCGGGTTGAACGACAACCTAATGCACCAGTGGCGACGCGGTCGCGGCGCAAGCAAGGTGTTGCCGGAGGAAGGCAACGCGGCTGGTGCGCGCAGGACCACCGTGCTGCGCATGGAATCCGACGGCTATCGCGTGCCGTCGATCAACTGGCAGCTATCGACGTACACGCTTCAAGTCGATGGTCAGGAATGGGACGACGATGACGATGAGGGTCTGCGGTTTACACCGTACGGTGTCACCCTCGAGATTTCGCCCGGCAACATGCAAGTGACCATCACCCACAAGCATGGCGATGCCACTCTGACCGGTGTGTTCTATGCCGCACAAAACGCCGAGTTCTACGAGGCGCTCACCGCAGCCATGGCTGGGCATGCCGAGTTGTCTGCCGACGCGGCGAAGACGACTAGCCAAGCGTCACTCTCTCATGGCGGCACGACGGCGCCGAACAGGCTGCGCACGGTCACCGCGCGTTGCAAGCTGGCGAGCGGTTCAACGGAGGTGATCGTCACGCTGCGCGTCTCGCCGGGGGCGAGATCGAACGAGTTGTCGGACAGTGTTGCATCGAGGTTGCCGAAGTCGATCCAGACGCCACGGGCCAGGGCAGTGCCGGAAACCGTCAACGAGACAGAGCCGTTCGGCGCCCGTGCGATCGACGTGCGCAGATGCGGGTCGGTCAGCGCGAGCTTTCTGGCCGGTGTGAAGTAGACGAAGTTGCGGGAGACGACCTTGTCGCCTTCCATCAACTCGGCCAGCGCGACACTACGAGCGGGGTCGGCGCCGCCGAGCAATTGGGCGTCTGTCAGGCTGGCGAGTGGCGTGGCGGCGAGGGGCGCAGCGATCACGGCACCGCCGCGGTTGGAGCGCTGCGCACCGTCGCGGTCGAAGAGTTGCAGGCGCCAGCGGGCAGCGAAGGGCGTTCGGCGGTCCGAGATCAGCGAAACCGTGGTGACGCCGCGGCTGCGCTGTGCGGCAATGGCCACCGGTGCATTGAAGCGGCGGGCGCGGTAGTGGGCCGCTTTCCAGCGGCCGTAGAAGTCGACGCTGCCCCAGGCCGGGCCGGCCCAGTTCGCGTTGATCTGGCCGGGCCAGGCGTCGTTGAGCGTCCAGTACATCGCGCCCATGCTCTGCGGGCGGGACGCGCGCAGGTGGGTCACGGCCATTTCCAGGCCGTCGGCCTGCACCAATTGACTCAGGTAGACGTCGTCGGCAAACGAGGCAGGCTCGCCGTACTGGGCGCGCACGTAGCCGAGCAGCCGCCCGTTGCCGCGGCCCGAGTCGTATGCGTTCTTCAGTTCGACCGGGGTCGAGGCGAGTGTCTCGGGTGCGACGAACTCCCGCAGGCTGCGCAGGCCCGGCATCGACTGAATGCCGAATTCGGACATGAAGCGTGGCGTGGTGGTCAGATAGTCTTCCAGCGGCTTGCTGGCCCAGACATCCCAGAAATGCAGGTCGCCGTCGGTCATCTGGTCGGCGGGGCCGTCGTAGTCGGTCGAGGGCGAGCTGGCGACGTAGGGCGTGCCGGGCGCGTTGAGCGCCACGGCGCCACGCAGCACCTGGTCGAAGAGGCGCAGCATGCCGGTGTGGATGCGCTCGCTCTCGTCGGGCCCCAGCGTGGCCTTGTAGGTCTGGCGGTCGGCCCACTTCTCCCAGCTCGCCTGCACTTCGTTGTTGCCGCACCAGAGCACCACGCTCGGGTGCTTGCGCAGCCGCCGCACCTGCTCGACGGCTTCGAGCCGCGTCGTCTCGCGGAAGGCCACGTCGTCCGGCGGCAGCGCGCCGCCGAACATGAAGTCCTGCCACAACATGAGGCCGAGGCGATCGGCGGTGTCGTAGAAAGCGTCGTCGGGGTAATAGCCGCCGCCCCAGACGCGCAGCACGTTCATGTTCGCATCGACCGCGGCCTGCAACAGCGCGTCGACACGGGTCTGCGGCACGCGCGACGGAATGCTGTCGAACGGCACCAGGTTGGCGCCTTTGGCGAAGATCGGCACGCCGTTGACGACGAGCGCCATGCTGCGCCCCCATCGGTCCTTATCGCGGCGCAGCTCGGTGGTGCGCAGGCCGATGGCGTGGCGCGCGCTGCCGATCTCGACGCCCGCCTCCGCGATGCGCGCGGCGACCGCATATCGGTTCGCCGCGCCGTAGCCCACCGGCCACCAGCGCTGTGGCAGGGCGATGCGCGCGGGCAGCACCACGGCGTTGACTCCGGCGTAGAGCGTGACCCTGCGCGTCAAGGGTGGCAGGGCAGCGCCGTCGGGGGCGGTGATGTCGACCGTCACGTCGATCGTGTGGCTGCCGTCGGACCACACGTCCAGCGTCGCATCGAGCACCGCGGCGTCGTCGTCGAGATGAATCTGGTCGACGTGGAAGTCGTCGAGCCGGACGCCGTCGTACGCCTGCAGGCGCACCGGCCGCCAGATGCCGAGCGTCACGATGCGCGGCGCCCAATCCCAGCCGTACTGGTAGTTCGCTTTGCGCACGTAGTTGGCCGTTTGACGGCCGGGGGGCTCGTCGCCGAACGCCGAGTCGTAGGAGCCGGGCAGTGGGTGCTTCATGGCGAGCACCATCGGCTGCAGCGCCTTGATCGGCGAAGCGAGGTCGACTTCGACGGTGTTGCGGCCGGGTTTCAGCAAGGCTTTGGCGGCCACGCGCCAGCTGCGGAACATGTTGTCGGCGGCCAGCACCCGGGTGCCGTTGATGCGGACCACGGCCAGCGTGTCCAGGCCCTCGAACAGCAGGTCCACCTGGCCGCGGGACAGCACGTCGGCATCGAGCGTGAATTCGGCGCGGTACTGCCAGTCGGCGAGTCCGACCCACTGCACGGCCCGCTCGTTGTCGCCGGCCCATGGGTCGGCGAGCAGGCCGGCGGCCATCAGATCGGTCTGGACCGCGCCTGGCACTGCGGCCGGCAGCCAGGCGGCGGCTGGGGCGTGCACACTGGTGGCGGCATCGCCCGGTGCGAGGCGCACCTGCCAGCCGGCGTTGAGCAGCCGGTCCAACGGCGGAGCGGCTTCGGCCGTGACAGGGGCCGACAAAAGCGCCGCCATGGACCAGGCAAGTGCAAGCAGGCGCAGCATGTTTCGTTCTCCGGCAGAGGCAATCGCAAAGATCAAGAACGTGCGGTCTGGGCCGACGGCGGCGTGCGAGATTCGAATCCAGACTGGTCCGATATTGGTATTATATTGGCTCTAGCAGGTTGACCTCTATACTGCCTAGCCCTCGGAACACGGGATCATGGGCAGCAGCAATGGCATTGAAGAATGGCCAAACGGCGGTCGCTTCGTCTCGTCGACCGGCCGCTGTCAAGTCGCGTGTCGCGTCCACGCGCGTCTCAGAACAAGCGAGTTCGCTCACCCATCTCGCGCCCGATCCTGCCCGGTCGACGCCGCTCTATCTGCAACTGGTGAGCAACTTGACGGCGGCCATCGAGGCCGGTCAATGGCGGGCCGGCGAGGCGCTGCCGGCCGAGCGCGTGTTCTGCGAGCAGCTCGGCGTGTCGCGCGTCACGATGCGCATGGCGCTCGACGCGCTCGTGAAGCATGGTCTGGTCACACGTCGGCAGGGAGCCGGCACCTTCGTGCGCCCGTCGATCGAGCATGCGCTCTCCAGCCTCAGCAGTTTCAGCGAAGTGCTCCAGCGCAAGGGGTTCGAGCCCGGCACGCGTTGGCTCGAACGGACGTTGCGCGTTGCCTATGGCGACGAGATGCTGAGCCTGGGCTTGTCGCCCGAGAGCATGGTCGCCTCGCTGACCCGGCTGCGCAGCGCCGACAAGAAAATCATGGCGTACGAACAGTCGGTGATTCCGGCGCATCTCGTGCCCAATCCGAAGCTGGTGGGCGACTCGCTCTACGCTTACCTCGACACGCAAGGCTCGCCGGTGGTGCGCGCATTGCAGCATTTCAGGGCCGTCAATCTCAACGCCCGCATGTCGAAGTATCTGGACATGAATGAGGGCGAGGCGATTCTGCGCGTCGTGCGTGTGGGCTATGCGCAAAACGGCACGGCGATCGAGTTGACCGACACCTATTGCCATAGCGACTATTACGACTTCGTGGCCGAACTGAGGCGCTGACCTCAGTCGGCTGCCGCGGTATCCAGGGCCCTGCGCATCGCCCCCATTGCCGCCGCGTCGATACCACCCTCGTACCGGCCGCCCCGCCGGGCGCCGCTGCCCACGTGGTACTGGTCGGCGCCGAGCCGGGCGTGCAGCACGGGGAGGCTGCGTGCATCGACACCCGACCCCACCAGCAGCGGCAGCCTGCCGCGCCGGGCGAGGAGCCGATCGAGTGTGTCGGCACCGGCCGCGGCCGTCTCGCCGCCGCCGGAGGTGAGCACTTGCCCGACCACGCTGGCGCGCTCGTCGAGCAAGCCGTAGGCGGCGTCGAGATCGGCCGCCGCGTCGAACGCCCGGTGGAAGGTGAGGGCCAGGCCGCTGCACCAACGGGCAACCTGGTCGAGGCGTTCGACGTCGATGGCGCCTGTCTCGGTCAACGCGCCGAAGACGATGCCGTGTGCACCGCAGTCGCGGACCATCGCGACCGCCTCATGGACCCGCCGCATGTCGGCAGCGTCGTAGACGAAGCCACGTGCATGCGGCCGCACCATCACCATCGCGGGCAGGCGGCATTGGGCGGCGATGGCCGCAACCACCCCGGCGCCCGGCGTCAGGCCGCCGACGGCGATGTCGGCGACCACTTCGAGCCGGTCGGCGCCAGCGGCCTCGGCGTCGAGTGCGTCGCCGACGTCCAGGACGATGACTTCCAGCAGGGGTCGCGACATCGTCGGCTCTCCCGATCCGCCCATCTTCTCAGCGAGCGTCACGCGCCAGCGACCAGCGCGCCGCGCCGATGACCGCGAGTTGCCCGTGGTCGAGCAGGCGCACCGGAATCTGGCGCAGCCACGGCGCCAGCACGCCCTTGGCCAGGAAGCGCGTTTCGAAGCGGCCGTCGCGCAGCGATGCGTCGAGCGCCGGCAAGAATCCCCCGGCCAGCAGCACGCCGCCGGTTGCGCCGTACAGCAACGCCAGGTCGGCCGAGAAGCTGCCGAGCCAGCTGCAGAACAGCTGCACCGCTTCGACCGCGACAAGGTCCGACGCCGCGAGCGCCGCAGCAGTGACATCGGAAGGCGACCGGCAAACCGCCCCCACGCCGTCGATCGCCGCCAACGCGGCGTAGATGTTGGCGAGCCCAGGCCCGGACAGCACCCGTTCGACCGGCACATGCGTCTGCGCACCGGCAAGCCAGGCCACCACCGCGGCCTCACGCGGCGTGCCGGCGGCAAGCGCGATGTGGGCGGCCTCGGTGGCGAGCACGCGGTGCCGGCCACCGGCATCCGGCAACACCGCAGCGCAGCCGAGCCCGGTGCCGGGGCCCATCACCACCACCGCACCGCCGTCGACCGGATGGCCCGGCCGATCGGGGCCGATCAGGTGCCGGCTGTCGGCGGCAGAGACGGTCGGCACCGCTTGGGCCAATGCCTCGAAATCGTTGATCAGGTCGACGCGCGCCAGGCCGAGCTTGTCGCGCAGCGCGGCCAGCGACACTGTCCACGCCAGGTTGGTGTTGATCAGGTCGTCGCCGTGCAAGACGCCGGCACAGGCAAGCACGGCATGGGTGACGGCGGTCTGGGCGGATGCTCCCGCATCGACCACGAACTGTCCGACGATGGCGGCCAGCTCCGGCCAGTCGGCGCAGCGGTAGCGCGTGTAGTGCAGCAACTCCACCCCACCGGCACCGTCCGAACGCACCAGCGCCAAGCGAGCATGCGTGCCCCCGACATCGGCCGCGATGAAGGCGGGGCGGGAAGGGTCGGAGTCTGAAGCCATGGGCGCCGTGATTCTCGATCGGCCATGACAACGTTGTCAACGAACGGCGATCGACCGTCACGAAAGTAATGACAACGTTGTCATGCGTTGCTAAGCTCGGGCACCCCGACCGCAGTGCCCGCCATGCAGACGACCCCGCTCACCTCGCCGCCCGCACACACACACGGGCGCACAGCCGCCGGCCCGGTGGCCATCGTGGGGCTGCTGTTCTTCATCATGGGCTTCTTCACCTGGATCAACGGCCCGTTGATCACCTTCGTGAAGCTTGCCTTTCACCTCGACGATGTCGGCGCCTTTCTGGTGCCGATGGCGTTCTACTTGTCGTACTTCTTCCTGGCACTGCCGTCGGCGGCCGTGTTCCGGCGCACCGGCATGAAAAAGGGCATGGCGATCGGCATCTTCGTGATCGCCTTCGGTGCCGTGCTGTTCGGTCAGTTCGCCACCATGCGCATCTACCCCGGCGCGCTCGCCGGCCTGTTCGTGATCGGCGCCGGGCTCTCGCTCCTGCAAACGGCGGCCAATCCCTACATCAGCATCATCGGGCCGATCGAGAGCGCCGCCCAGCGCATCGCGCTGATGGGCATCTGCAACAAGGTGGCCGGCATCCTCGCGCCGCTGCTGCTCGGCACGCTGGTGCTGCACGGCATCGGCGACCTGGGGCAGCGCGTCGCGCAGGCCGATCCGGCCACGCGCGAGGCGCTGCTCGACGCCTTCGCGGCGCAGATCCATCTGCCGTATCTGGTGATGGCCGGCGTGCTGGCGCTTGTCGCCGTCGGCATCCTGCGCTCGCCGCTGCCGGACATCCGCGCCGAGCAGTCGAACGCCGAAGGCGCTGCGTCCGAAGACGGGCTGCGCGGCGCACGCCATCTGTGGCTCGGCGTGCTGTGCCTCTTCGTCTACGTTGGGGTCGAGGTGATGGCGGGCGATGCGATCGGCACCTATGGCGCCGGTTTCCAGCTGCCGCCGGACGAGACGAAGTTCTACACCTCGTTCACGCTCGGGGCGATGCTGCTCGGCTACCTGAGCGGGCTCGCGCTGATCCCGCGGTTCGTGTCGCAACAGCGCTATCTGGCGGCATCGGCTGCGCTCGGCGTGGTGCTGTCGCTCGGGGCGTATGCGACGCAGGGCCATCTGTCGGTGGCCTTCGTGGCGGCGCTCGGCTTTGCCAACGCGATGATGTGGCCGGCGATTTTCCCGCTGGCGATTCGCGGCCTCGGTCGGGCGACCGAGCGAGGCGCCGCGTACCTGATCATGGGCATCGCCGGCGGCGCCATCATTCCGCAGGCATTCGCGCAGCTCAAGCAGACGCACGACTTCCAGGCCGTGTTCGCCGGGCTGATGGTGCCTTGCTATTTGTACATCCTGTATTACGGTTTGGCCGGTCATCGGGTCGGCTTGCGGAACGTGGCACGTCGGCCCGGCTGAGTGGCAAAGGACCCGCTGCCGCCGAGGACGTTCTCCCCCGGCCGGCGGCCGGTGCCGCGCGACCGTGCGGTGACCCTCCAAGACGTCGCCGACCGCGCCGGCGTGTCGCCGAAGACGGTGTCGCGCGTCGCCAATCGCGAGTCAGCGGTGCGGCCGGCAACGCGCGACAGCGTGCAGCGCGTCATCGATGCGCTCGGTTTTCGGCCGGACCCGGCTGCCCGCAGCCTGCGCAGCGCGCAGGCGCGCGTCATCGGCCTGGTCTACGACAACCCGAATGCCCACTATGTCGTGGCGCTGCAGGCCGGCGTGCTCGCGGCATGCAGGGCGGCCGACCACGGCCTGCAGATCTACCCTTGCGACGGCCAGGCGCCGGACCTTGGGCGCGAGCTGCTCACGCTGGTGCAGCGCGGCCGGCTTGCCGGCGTGGCGCTGGCGCCGCCGGTGTCGGAGCGTGCAGCGCTGGTCGCGCTGCTGCGCAAGCATGGCGTGCGCGTGGTCACCATCGTCTCCGGCAGCCCATCGCCCCGCGCCCCGCGTGCAGACGCGCCCTTGCGTGTGCAGGTGGACGACCGCCGTGCAGCGGAGGCGGTGACCGGCCACCTGCTCGATCTCGGGCACCGCCGCATCGGCTTCGTGGCCGGCGATGCGAGCCACGGTTCCACTGCCGAGCGGCTCGCGGGCCATGCGCAGGCCCATGCGTCGCGCGGCATCGCTCTGCCGCGGGGATGCACCGTGCACGGCGAGTACAGCTATGACGCAGGCGTCGCCGGCGCGGTCGCCTTGCTACGCAGGCGCCATCGCCCCACCGCAATCATCGGCTGCAACGACGAGATCGCCGCTGGTGCGATCGCCGCAGTGCGCGCCGCCGGACTGCGCGTGCCCGAAGACGTGTCGGTCGCCGGTTTCGAGGACAGCCCGTTCGCCCGCCAGTCCCGGCCGCCGATCACGACCGCGCGTCAGTCGGTCGAGGACATCGGCCGATGGGCCGCCGAGTTGCTGATCGCTGGCTGGGCAGACGCCGCCGCGGCAGGCGTGCAGGCCGAGCCAGTCAGAACGGTCTGCATCGTGCCGACATTGGTGGTGCGTGCATCGACCGGCCCGGCAGCACGCCCATCGCCGAACGGTTGTGTCAATGGTGCTTGATTGGTATTATCAAGCGTCTCTAGGCCGTATCAGCATGTTCGGGCTGCGCAAAGGCGCGTATCCGAACGTCAACCACGCATGAAGCAAGCCGACGCCACGCTGATGTACCAGGAGGCCCGCGAGACCGCCGATGTGGTGGAGCGGCAGCTCAGTCGCAATGCCGCAGCGGTTCAGGCGTTGGCCGACCGGCTACGCGATGCCCCGCCGCGCTGCATCGTCACCGCCGCCCGCGGCAGTTCCGACCATGCCGCGGCGTACGCCAAGTACGTGTTCGAGACGAAGCTGGGCGTGGTGACCGCTTCGGCGTCGCCCTCGGTGACCTCGATCTACGGCGCGCCCCAGCAGCTCGCCGGGACGCTCTATCTCGCCATGTCGCAGTCCGGCGCCAGCCCGGATCTGCTGCGCAGCGCCCAGGCCGCCAAGGACGCCGGCGCGCATGTCGTTGCACTGCTCAATGTGGAGGACGCGCCGCTCGCCAGCGTCGCCGACACCGTGATCCCGCTGTGTGCCGGGCCGGAGCGCAGCGTGGCCGCGACGAAAAGCTATCTGGCGACCCTCGCCGCGGTGCTGCAGCTGACGGCGGTCTGGAGCGGGGACGCAGCGCTGCAGACGGCGTTGGCCCGGCTGCCCGACGATCTGCGGCGCGGTTGGGACGCCGACTGGAGCGCGCTGGCACGGGGGCTGGTTCCGGCCGAGCACCTGTTCGTCGTCGGCCGCGGCTATGGCTATGGCGCAGCGCTGGAGGCGGCATTGAAATTGAAGGAAACCTGTGGCCTGCATGCCGAAGCGGTCAGTGCGGCGGAGGTGCGCCATGGGCCCATGGCCCTCGTCGGCCGCGGCTTTCCCGTGCTCTTCCTCGCGCAGGACGACGGCACGCTTCCCGGCATCCTGGCCGTGGCGGACGACTTCCGCAGCCGTGGCGCTCGGGTGTGGCTGGCGGCGCCGGACGGTGCGGTCGGCGCTGGCGGGTGGCCGGTCGCCGCAGACCAGGCTGGCACCGGCGGAGGCAGGCTGCCGCTCGCCGCCGGCATCTCGCCACTGGTCGCCCCGCTGCTCATGGTGCAGAGCTTCTACCGAGCGGCAGCCACCCTGGCGCTCGCCCGCGGCCACGACCCCGACGTGCCGCCGCACCTGAACAAAGTCACCGAGACCGTTTGATGGCGGTCACCGTCGATCCATCCGCGGCGCCTGGCTCGGCGTCCGCCCCGTATGGTCTCGTCGGCGGCCGGGTGCTGGTCGACGACCGCTTTCAAGACGGCCTGTGCGTGGTCGTGCAAGGTGCGCACATCGCCGAGATCGTGGCGGCGGACGATCCGCGCGTCGCCGCGATCGCCCGTCACGACTTGCAAGGCCGCCTTCTGGTCCCCGGCTTCATCGACTCCCAGGTGAACGGCGGCGGCGACGTGCTCTTCAACACCGAGCCCACGGTCGAGTCGCTGCGGCGCATCGCGGCGGCACACCGGCGCTACGGCACGACGGGGTTCCTGCCGACCCTGATCACCGACACGCCGGAGGTGATGCTCGCGGCGGTCGATGCGGTCGACGCGGCGCTGGCCGAGGGCGTGCCGGGTGTGCTCGGCGTGCACCTGGAAGGACCGTTCCTCAATCCGGCGCGCAAAGGCATCCACGACGCGGCCAAGTTCCGCCTGCCCGACGCCGACGACTTCGCCCTGCTGGCCAGGCCGAGCCGCGGTGTGACGATGATGACGCTGGCGCCCGAGCGCGTCACGCCCGCCTTCATCGCCCGGGCCACGGCGGCGGGCGTGGTGGTGTCGGCGGGCCACACCGCCGCCGATCACGCGACGATCCGCGCCGCGCTCGATGCCGGCCTGCGCGGCTTCACCCACCTGTACAACGCGATGACACCGATGCTCGGCCGCGAGCCCGGCGCGGTCGGTGCGGCCCTCGACGACCCGCACAGCTGGTGCGGCCTGATCGTCGACGGCCACCATGTGCACCCGGCCTCGCTGCGCGTCGCCATCGCCGCCAAGCGCCGCGGCCGCATGATGCTCGTGACCGACGCGATGCCCCCGGTCGGCGGCGTGCAGCCCGATTTCATGCTCGACGGCGTCGACATCACGACGCGCGACGGCGCCTGCCGCGGCCCCACCGGCACCCTGGCCGGCTCGGCGCTCGACATGGCGAGCGCCGTGCGCAACACCGTGCGCCTGCTCGGCATCGACCTGGCCGAGGCCGTGCGCATGGCCAGCACCTACCCGGCGGCGTTTCTCGGGCTGGACGAGAGCCACGGGCGGATCGCTAAAGGGATGCGTGCCGACTTCGCCTTGCTCGAGCACGCCACGCTCGACGTCGTCGGCACGTGGATCGGCGGCGTCGGTTCGGCATCGGCGGACCCGGCGGCATGACGCTCGGGCGCTGGCTGCGGCTCGTGTGCCTGGTCGCCACGGCGGCGCTGGCAGGGCAGGGCGCGCGGGCGGCGCTGCGCATCGACCTCGACGGCAGTTGGCGCTTTCGCATGGAAGGCGCCGGTGCCGGCACCACAGCCGGCTGGACGCGGCAGGCCCCCGACGGCACGCGCTCGGTCGACGTGCCGCACAGCTGGAACGCCGACGGCCAGGGCGACGACACCGACGCCGAAGGCATCGGCTGGTACTGGCGCCGCTTCGATGCGCCTGCGCGCACGGCCGGCCGGCGCATCGAGCTGCACTTCGACGCCACCTTCTACAGCGCCCGTGTCTGGGTCAACGGACACGCCGTCGGCAGCCACGAAGGCGGCCACACTGCGTACTGGTTCGACATCACGCCCTACCTCACCGCCGACGGTGCCGGCAACGCCCTCGCCGTCGCCATCGACAACCGCCCGACCGACCACAGCCTGCCCGGCCAGGCGCTGCGGCTCGCGGCCAGCGGCAGCGTCTGGTACGACTGGTGGCACGCCGGCGGCATCGTGCGCAGCGTGTGGCTCGCGGTTGCCGATGGCGCGGCGGTGCGCCGGTTGCAGCTGGCCGGCACGCTCGCCGAGTCGGCCGACGGCGCTGGGCGCATCGATGCGCGGGTGACGGTCGACCACGTCGAGGCAGGCACGCCGCTCACCGTGCAGGTCGAGGCGCAGGCACCCGACGGTCGGCTGGTCGCGAAGGCCGAGCGCCGGATCGTGGCAGCGGCTGGCGGAGTGGAAGCGAGCGTGCCGTTGCCCGTCGCTCATCCGGTGCTCTGGAACGTGGGCGACGGGCAGCTCTACACGGTGACCGTCACCCTGCGCGACGCGGCAGGCCGCGCGCTGGACACGCGCACCGACACGCTCGGCCTGCGCCGCATCGAGATCCGCGACCGGCGGCTCGTCGTCAACGGCCGGCCGGTGCGCCTGACCGGCATGACGCGGCACGAAGACTCGCCCTGGGAAGGCCTCGCCGAAACCCGCGGCACGGTGCTGCACGACTGGAACGACCTGCGCGCCTTGCACGTCACGCTGACACGGCCGGTGCACTATCCGCAGTCGAAAGCCGTGCTCGATGCGGCCGACCGCGCCGGCATCCTGCTCGTGCCCGAGATCCCCATGTGGCAGTTCAGCGAAGCGCAGATGCGCGACCCGCGCACCGTGGCGCTGGCCCGGCAGATGATGGCCGAGATGATCGCCGAGGACGGCAACCACCCGAGCATCTTCGCCTGGAGCGTCTGCAACGAAAGCGATGCCCGCACACCCGGCGGGCTGGCCTACATCACCGGCATGCAGGCGCTGATCCGCACGCTGGACCCGGGCCGCTTCGTCACCTATGCCGATGCCGACCTCGGCATCGCCCCCTGGCCGGACGAAGCCGCTGCGCACGCGGTCGACTTCGTGATGGCCAACGCCTACTTCGGCACCTGGGACGGTCCGGAGGCTCAAGTCGAGCCCTGGCTGGACTTCATGGACCGCACCTATCCCGAGAAGATGCTCATCGTCTCCGAATTCGGCTACCCCGGCCCGTTCGCCGCCGACCCGGCCGCCGCCGACCGGGCGCGCATCGAGAATTTGCGCAGCCAGCTCGACGCGTTCGAGCGCCGGCCCTTCGTCGCCGGCGCGGTGTTCTGGACCTATCAAGACTACAAGTCGCACCGCAACCTGTGGCCTGGGCAGACGGCGGGTTATGTCGACCACGGCGTCGTCGACGAATACCGCCAGCGCAAGCCCTCGTACGCTGCCTGGCAGCAGCGCACCGCGCCGCTGTCGATCGCCTCGGCGTGGGTCAGCGACGCACGTGGGCTCGCCGGATTTCGCGTCACGCTCGTGCCGAATGCGCCGCAGCGGCTGCCGTCGTATCCGCTCTTGCGACTGACCTTCCACTGGGCCATGGTCGATCGCGACGGCCGGCATCTTGCCGATGGCCGGCAAGCGATCGCCGCACTCGATGGGCCGATGGACATCGGCGGCGACTGGCCGGTCGACGCCCAACTCGGCGGCGCGACGTTGACACTGCGCATCGAGGACGGCAGCGGCGCGGAGTTGTTGCGGCAGGTCGTCGCTTACGCGCCATTGCGCTTTGGGCAGGCGCCCTATCCAGGGGTATCCGCGGCGTCGGCCGCATCCGGTGCGTCCATGCCCGTCACAGGAGTCGCGCAATGAATCGAGGTTTGGCCGCCAAGACGGCCTGGGCCATCGCCATGGCGTGCATCGGTGTGGCGGCGGGGGCCGCGCCACCGGCGTCGACCGTCAACGCAACCGCGCCCACCGCCGACCGCCTTAGCGCCCAGCAGATCGACGACATCTGGCGCCGCTCCGTCTCCAAGTTCGACGCCGAGCGCAGCCGCGTGCTCAAGCGCGTGCAGGCCGGCGTGCAGGCCGGCCCGTACACCACCGATTGGGCGAGCCTGGAGCACTACGCCGAGCCCGACTGGTACAAAGACGCGAAGTTCGGCATCTTCGTCCACTGGGGCGTGTTCTCGGTGCCGCGGTTCGGCAGCGAGTGGTACTCACGGCTGATGTACCAGCAGGACAGCAAGGAGTTCGCCCACCACCGCGCCGCATTCGGCAGCCAGGACAAGGTGGGCTACAAAGACTTGATCCCGCAGTTCAAGGGCGAGCAGTTCGACCCGGCCGGCTGGGCGCAGCTCTTCAAGAACGCCGGCGCGCGCTACGTGGTGCCGGTGGCCGAGCACCACGATGGCTTCGCGATGTACCGCACCAGCCTGAGCGACTGGTCGGCGGCGACCATGGGGCCGAAGCGCGACGTGCTCGGCGAACTCGCCACGGCGATCCGCGGCGAGGGGATGCATTTCGGCGCCTCGTCGCACCGTGCCGAACACGACTGGTTCTTCGACGGTGGCCGGCACGTCGACTCCGACGTCAACGACCCGAGATACGCCGCGCTGTACGGCCCGGCACATCTGCGCCACGCGACCGAGGACGACGCCGACGTGGCCCACGACTGGACCTACGTCTCCCAGGCCTGGCTCGACGACTGGCTCGCGCGCACGGCAGAGCTGGTCGAGCGCTACCAGCCCGAACTGCTGTATTTCGACTGGTGGATCGGCCACCCCACCTTCCGCAACACGCTCGCCACCTTTGCCGCCTGGGACTACAACCGCGGCGCACGCAGCGGCCAGCGCCCGGTGCTGATCTACAAGCTCAACGCCATGCCGGCGGGTGCCGGCACCTACGACGTGGAGCGCGG
>CAMQQG010000137.1:0-22075 GCA_947034895.1 Rhytidiadelphus loreus
CCGAGTGTGCCGAACATCGGATCTATGCCGGTGTAGTCCGCGACGTCATAGCCGAAGTCCGCCATGGGCGACGGAAAAATGGGCGAGAGCCACAACGCATCCACCCCCAGCGAGACGCAATGATCCAGGCGCCGCGTGATGCCGCGCAGATCGCCGATGCCGTCGCCGTTCGAGTCCTGGAACGAGCGCGGGTAGATTTGGTAGATGACGCCGCGTTGCCACCACGTGCAATCGGTCATGAGTCAACCGGCCGAACGGGCGCCGGGACTAGAAGTTCGGAACGAAATTGTCGTCGTCCTGGTGGGCCCGTTCGAATTTCAGAAAGCCGTAGTAGCCGCAGGTATTGCCGTAGGGATATTTCCGGCAGACATGAGGCCGCGCCGCATACACCGTGCATTGCCGCTTCTCCCGATCGAACAGTTTGCACACCGAGGTATACACCGTGTCCTTGTGATGCCGCAGAATCTGCTCATCGACGCTTTCCGCCTTGTAGGTGTACCGGTAGGTAAGACGTTTGCGCGCCGTCGTTGCGGAAATCCCGAAATGAGCGGCCAGCCGTCGGATGTCGCTCTCCGTCACCGAGATGCGCGGATGGCTGCAGCAGTAGCCGGGGCATTTGGAGCAATCGAATTTCGCGGTCACGGAAACGCCTCGAGGATGTGGTCGGGTACTGTAACAACAAGACCTGCCGTAAATATATCCATCCGACGTTCATCGAAGCATGCCCGGCACGCACGCCATCGTGTATAAACGCTATTGCATCGCGCCCCGCGCGGTTTATCTGACGACATCGATCAGGAGACTTGCATGCAATTCGATCCTCTGCGCTTCGCGCGACCTTCCAAGCGGCTGCCGCCGGCGGAACGGGAACGGCTGATTGCCGAAGCGGCTTATCTGAAGGCGGCAAACAGGGGCTTCGCAAAAGGTCACGAGCTCGAGGACTGGCTCAGTGCGGAAGCCGAGGTCGACGAACGCCTCGAGCGCCGTCAGCGGTCGGCGTAAACCACTGCAGGCCCGCCCGCCTGACACCGCGCCGGCTTGTGCGGCGCGGGACTGCCAATTTGACGACTGAGTCCGCTGGATTTGCACTCTGCCCGGCAAACAATGGGATCGAGACCCGACCCCTGACGCCCACCGGAACGAGAAGCACCTATGTCCGCCCAACCCAAAGACCCGATCATGGCCAACGGCGCGCAGCCGGCCTGCCTGTCCGTTCACGAACCGGATCGCCTGGCGGCGCTGCATCGGCTCGCCCTGCTCGATGCGCCCAAGGCTGCCTCGTTCGACCGTGTGACCAGACAGGCCGCCCGGGCGCTCAATGTGCCGATCGTCCTGGTGTCCCTCGTCGACCGGAATCGCCAATGGTTCATGTCCCGCGTCGGCCTCGACGCCACCGAGACATCGCGCGACGTCTCGTTCTGTGCCCATGCCGTGTACGAATGCCGGCCGCTCGTCATCAACGATGCCACACTCGATCCGCGCTTTCAGCGCAATCCGCTCGTCGTCGGCCCGCCGTACATCCGCGCCTACATGGGCATTCCGATCTACACCGGCGACGGCTATGCCATCGGCACGCTGTGTGGAATCGATCCGAAGCCGCGCAAGTTCACGGAAGACGACGTCAACATGTTTCGCGACTTCACCTACATGATCGAGGAACTCATCCACGCCCACGAACTGGTGACCCGGCTGCAGCACGCCCACCACGAGCCGGCTTAAGCTCACCGCCCGCTCTCACTGGCCGGACTAGCACAGCGACTTGTCCCTCGGGCCGCGGAAATGTAGTCTCATGGACGCCTTTCCGTCACATCATCGAATGGAGTTTGCGTGCACACACGATTGGGGATCGCCGTTCTCTGCCTGGTATCGTCAACTCTTCCGGCGGTCAGCGTCGCCTGGGACGACAGTCCCGACACGGTCTTTTACACCAAGGCGGCGCAAAGCAACCTGGCCGAAATCGACGGCGGAATGTTGGCCGCCCAGCACGGCTCTACCGCTGCCGTGACCAGCTTCGGCGACATGATGGTCAAGGATCACACGTCGGCGAACGACAAATTGCGCGGCTTGGCCATGGCGAACCACGTGGATTTGCCGACGCAACCAAGCCCTGAACAAGTCACGAAGCAGTCGACGCTCAAGCTCTTGAGCGGAACCGCCTTCGACAAGGCCTATGTCGAGTGGCAGATCCTGCAACACAAGGAAGTCATCGCCATCTTCAAGGAGGAGAGCGCGTCGGGTGACGATGTGGATGCTCGGCGCTTTGCAACGGACGCTCTGCCGACGCTGCAGTCGCATCTGTCCCTGCTGATGGCCATGCCTGCCATTCCCTGAAGCCGTTTTGATGCGGTGACTGGTTGTTGGGGCCCAGAAATTCCACGAGGGCATTGCCACGGTTCGCGTTCTTTGCGATCACCTTCAAGGCCACCAATGCGGGCGTTGCGAGGACAATGCCCGCAATGCCCCAGAAGAGGCCGCCGAACCACAGGGCCAGGAAGATGAGCAACGGATTGACCTCGAGACGGCGTCCGATCAACAGAGGTTGAACCACCTGCCCCTCGATCAGGGCGATCGCCATGTAGCTGCCGGCCACCGCCAACACGGGTCCCAGGGTGTTGAACGACACGACGGCGACCAAGGAGATCACGACCAGGGTCGTGGCCGATCCCGCATACGGAATGAAATTCAAAACCGCCGCCATCGCGCCCCACAGATACGGTGTCGGCATGCCTAAAACCGCCATGGCGCCGGCGACCGCACATCCCATGGCAACGTTCAGCAAGGCCGTCGTCACGTAGAAGCGACCCACCTCCGCCCGGACCTTCTCGATGATGTCCAGCACATGGGAGGCGTTCAGGTCATCGGCAAACGCCGCCGTCATGCGCGCGAGCATGGGGGGACCGCCGGCGAGCAGGAACAGCGTCACGATCACGAAGGTCAGCGCGCCGGCGAGTGCCTCGCCCGTCGCATCGAGAATCTGCACCGGCGGGTTGACCGTTGCGGTGCCGGCCGCCACGGCAGCGCCCGACCCCGGACGGCTCGTCGAACTCAAATTGCCCGCGTTCTTGCGCAGTTCGTCGAGCTTGTTCATGAACTGGGCGACGGGCCGGATCCTTTGCCTGACCGTCACCAGTGTCTGCGGAGCGCGTGCCATCCACCCCTGCGCGGGCGACCACATCAAATTGACGACACCGGCCATCACGCCGAGCGCCAGTACCAGGATGAAGGCGGCGCTCAAGCTGCGCGCCACGCGATGCCTGTGCAACGCCTCGACGGGACCCGAGAGAATGAGCCCGAACAACAACGCCAGGGCGATCGGAATGAACGCAGCGTGCGCGATGTACAACAGTACGCCGAACGCCCCCCACGCCAACAGCTTCGGCGCCGTGCTCAGTGCGATTGCGCCACCGGATCGGCATTCGAGAAACGTCGGCCGGACATTGCGTCGAGCGCGGCCACCGTGGCGACAGGTTTCGCCGTGATCGCCTTCGCCGCCACCGGTTTGCCTGCAACTCCCTTGGGCGCAGCCGCCTTCGCTGCAACGGCCTTGGCGGCCGCCGGTCGTGTGGCGGCCTTCGCCTCGGCCGCATGAATCTTGGCGTTGACGCCTGGAATGTTCGGCGACAACGCCACCGCGCGTCGATACGCACGCACGGCCTCGACCGGACGACTTGCCCGCTGCAACGCATCGCCCAACGCGATCAGCAGCACGGGATCGCGTGGTTCCCGGCGGATCGCGTCGTAGCAGGCGTCGAGACCCGCGTGTTCCCGGCAGCGTTCGGCATCGCTTTTCGACGCCGCATGCGCGCCTGCGGCCACCACCGCGAGCAGCACCACCAATCCCACAGACCTGGTCAAGAACATGCAAACTCCCCTGCCGCGCGTGCGGTCTGCGTCATGACGCTAACTCTCTGACCAGCCGGATTCCCTGAGTGCTGGACCGGTATTTCGCGCCGAAATGATTTCGATAGGTGGCGCGCACGAAATTAGGCGTGGTGAACCACGAGCCGCCGCGCAGCTCGCGCTCGCCGCAGTCGCCGGACGTGCGCGCCGAGCCGTCGCTTGGGGCGCCCGTGTAGTCCGCATGCCAGCAGTCGGCGGTCCATTGAAAGACGTTTCCCAGCATGTCGTGCAGGCCGAAGGCATTCGCCTTGAAGGAGCCGCCGGGAGCCGTGTACACATAACCGTCATCGCAGGCGAACACCGCCCACCCGGGATATTTTTTGGCGGCGTGCTGGTCCGCCACGTTGGCGCTGGCGCACGCGGCCGCGCCGTCCGAATTCCAGGGTTGCACGGCCTCGCTGCCGGCCCGTGCCGCATATTCCCACTCCGATGCGCTCGGCAGCCGGTACCGGTGCCCCGTGGACGTAGAGAGCCATTGGGCATACGCCGCGGCGTCTTCCCACGACACGCACGTCACCGGATGCGTGCCGGCCTGGGCGAAGCCCGGGTTCTCCCAGCTGCCATCGGGGCGCACGTGCCATTTGTCGTCATAAACATCGCAGCCGCGCATGTCCCGGCCGGTGGCCACGGCGAAGGCCCGAAACTCGTCCACGCTGACCGCATTGGTCGACATGGCGAACGCATGGTTGATCAACACCCAGTGCAGCGGCCTTTCGAACGCAGCAGACACGCTGTCGCCGCGCAGCGACCCCTGCTTGAAACGCCCCGCCGGCACCACGGTCAGTGAGGGACAGGTGGGACAGTCCTGGATCACGGTGCCCGGCGCGGGCTCAGGTACGACGGCGACCACGGGCCCGCTTGCCGGCGCCCGCGTGTGATGCCCGAACGCCCACACGAGGAGGACGAGCAGCAGGACGGCACCGCCCACGGCCGCCGCACGGGCACGCATGCCTGCCGGCCAGCGCACTGCCGCCGATGGCGCAGCGGGATGCTCGAACACCGCTGGCTCGGGTATCCAGAGCGAGGGCTCTATCTTCGGAGCCGCCATCGGCTGAGCGGCGCCGCCCTCGAGGGGCTGCTCCGGCGCGGCGACTGGTGCGACCGGTGCGACCGGTGCGACCGCGGCAGTCTCGATCCGGTTCTTCGCGCCCTGCAACTCGGATTGCAACGCATTCGCCCGCCGCTCCAAGGCGGCGACGATCCCGGCATGCTCACGTCTCGCGGCCTCCGCCTGTGCTCGCACCGTCTGCGCCGTTGCAGCCTGCTCGGCTAGCGCTTCCCGGGCCTTGCGTTGCTCCAGGTCGACGGCAGCCTGGGCTGACGCCAGATCCGCCGCAAGGGCTCGTGCGCGCGCTTCGAGCGCGGACACGGCCTGCGCATGTTCCTGCTGCCGTGTGCCGAGCAGCTTCTCGCGCTCGGCGAGTTCGCCACGTACCTGTCCCAGGGCCACATCGCGCGCCGCATCAAGCGATGCCGCTTGCTCGGCAAGCGCTTTGCGCGTTGCCTCGGCACCGCTCCGCTCGACTTCGAGGGCCGCCTGCGCCTGTACTAGCTGCTCGCGGAGCGCGGCAACGGCTGCATCCTGGGCCGCCAACGCGGCGCTCGACGCCTTGTGCGTCGAGGCTGCCTCGGCCAACGCCCGTTCGCCTTCCCGGTTCAGGTTTTGCTCCGCCGCCAGGGCGGCCTGCACCTGCCCGAGTTGCGCCTCGAGAGCCGCGGATTGCGCGCGCTCCTCGGCAAGCGCAGATTCGAGTTTGGCACCGCCCTGTGCGTCACGCTCACCGAGTTCGCGGCGTAGGTCTTCGATGGCCGAATCGCGGGCGGCAAGCGTTGCATCCTGAGCGGCCAGGAGCCCGTCCCGGGCGGCAAGCGCGGCCTGCGCCGCCTCGTACGCGGCGGCCGCATCGGCCAAGGCCAGTGCGTTTTCCCGGTTCTTGTTCTGCTCCGCCTCGAGTGCGCTGCGCATGGCTGACAGATCGGCGCTCGCCGCAATGGCGCGCGCCGCGGCCGCCGAGCCGGCATCCCGTGCGCGCTCGTAGGTATGGGTCAACTCCTGGTAGTCCGCTTTCTGGCGGGCAATGCGCCGCTCGAGCGATTTCGACTTGTCTACCGGAGCGGATGGCGGCGTGGGCGACGCAATCGCAAGCGACGGCCCGGGTCGCGGTGCAACCTGGGCGGCATCAGACGAGTCCGGGTCGGTTGCGGTCACAGGCGGTTCGACTGCCCGTGGCCTCGGCCGGGTATCCGGCGCAGGCGGCGGCGCGCTCGGCGCCGGCGGCGCAGCCGCTGCCGTCACTGCGTTCAAGATGCGCAGCAGTTCCTCATGCGCAAAGTCGGGCAAAGGTTCCATCGCCTCACAACGACGCATGACCTCCCGCAAGTCATCGGCCGACGCACCGGCGGCCAGCAGACGCTGCAGGTCCGACTGCGCATCCGTAAAGGAGATGTCGCCATCCGCAAAGGACAGCAGCACCTTCTTGAAAGGGATGGCAAGCGATGAGATCTCTCGTCCCATTCGGTCAGTGCGAGGCCCGGTGTTGTTCATCTATGTGTTGGACTGGACCAGCTCTGGTTTAACGACGGACCCATCACGATGCGGGTTCATCGGTGGATTTTGCGCCGATTTCTTGCTTCGGCCGATTACAGACCCGTAACGCAAGGCCCCCGCAGCTCGTTTATTCGCACACTCCCGTCACTCATTCTAAACCAACGCAGGCAACACGGGTTTCTTTGCCGGCAATTCGCCGGTGATGTCAAATGAGCGGGTTCGACATAAGCGCGACGCGCCGCACGCAGGCCTTTGGTATTTACAGCTTTTTTATGGGGACCGCGGCTAGGGTGCCGGCATGACGGATGCCATGCACCTCGTGCTCATCGTCGAAGACGACAAGTCGATTCAAAACATACTGACGTTGTTATTCGAGGCCAACGGATTTCGTGTGGTCGTCGCGGAGACCGCCGCGGCCGGCGCGCAAGATGCACGGACGCACAAACCCGACGTCGTCGTGGTCGATCTGGGCCTGCCAGACCGGGATGGTGTGGAGGTGATCAGCGCGATCCGCACCTGGTCGCCAATGCCCATCATCGTATTGACGGCGCGCACCGCCGAACCGCAGCGTCTTTCGGCGTTCGAGAAGGGCGCGGACGACTACGTGGTGAAACCCTTCAGCGCACCGGAGCTCGTGGCGCGTGTGCGCGCCATCCTGCGCCGTCACGTGCGCGGCACGCTGCCCATGGGAATTCTCGAACTGGGCGAGGTGTCCATCGATCTCGGCGCGCGCACCGCCCATCATCGGGACGGCCATGAGGTGCACTTCACGCCCATAGAACATCGCATCCTCGAAACGCTCGCCCGCCACCGCGACCGGATCGTGACCCATGCCGCGCTGATCAAGGAGGTGTGGGGGCCGAAGAAAAGCGACGCCCGCTCGCTGCGGGTCTACATCGGCACGCTGCGCCGCAAGCTCGAGACCGACTCCTACCGGCCTCAGCACATCGTCACCGAACTGGGCGTCGGCTATCGGCTTATCACCGTCCACGAGTCGCGGCTCACCGACTCCGCGCCTCGATGATCCCTCGCTCGCGCGGGCGGGTATTTACAACATTTTTACGCGCGTGTGCCTACCGTACGCACCTCGCGCAACGGCGGGCGTTGGTGGGAGAGACAATGGATTTCTTGGCAATTGGCGGCGTCGTGGTGTTCGCAGGTCTGATGCTGGCGCTGATCTCGGGCTGTGCGGCGATGGAGAAGAAACGGTGAATTGGGCGTACGCATTGACCGGTCTCATTGCGGTGGGCCTGGCCATCTACCTGGTGGGGGCGCTGATCCGGGCGGAAGATCTCTGATGACCGCCCAGGCGTGGATCACGCTGGCAGGTTTTTTGATCGTGCTGATCGGGCTGGCCTATCCGCTCGCGGGCTACATCGCGCGGATCGCCGACGTGCAGCCCTTGCCCGGCCCGGCGGGCAGCGTCGAGCGAGCCATCTACCGCGTCGCGGCGGTCGACGCCGCGGATGACATGCCGTGGACGCGCTATGCGACGGCCCTCGTGCTGTTCAATGCGCTCGGCGTACTCGTGGTGTATGCCACGCAGCGCCTGCAATTCTGGCTGCCCTTCAATCCGCAGCATCTGGCGAACATCTCCGTCGATTCATCCTTCGACTCCGCGGTGAGTTTCGTCACCAACACCAACTGGCAGGGCTACGCCGGAGAGTCCACCATCAGCTATTTCACGCAGATGCTCGCGTTCACGGTGCAGAATTTTTTCTCCGCGGCCACCGGCATGGCGGTAGCGTTCGCGCTGGTGCGGGGGTTCGGACGCCGCTCCGCGCAGGGGATCGGAAATTTCTGGGTCGACCTCACGCGCTCCACCCTGTACGTGCTGCTGCCCCTGTCGATCGTGCTCGCGGTGATTTTCATGGCCCAGGGCGTGATCCAAAATTTCGACGCGTACGAGGACGTCCATACCCTCGACGTGGTGAACTACGACAACCCGCAAGTGGATGCCAGCGGCACCCCGCTCACCGATGCGCACGGCGCCGCGCTGACGACGCCTTCATCCACGCAAACGCAGACCCTGGCCATGGGCCCGGTCGCCTCGCAGGAGGCCATCAAGATGATCGGCACCAACGGCGGCGGATTCTTCAACGCCAACTCCGCTCACCCCTTCGAGAACCCGACACCGCTCACGAACTTTTGCCAGATGCTCGCCATGTTCCTCATCCCCACGGCACTGTGCTTCGTGTTCGGCCGGATGATCGGCGACCTGCGTCAAGGCTGGGCGGTGCTGGGCGCGATGACCCTGATCTTCGTCGTCATGGCATGCGTCGCATTGTGGGCGGAACAGCAGGGCAATCCCGCGCTCGGGCGTCTGGGCGTCGACCAGGCGCCAGGTCTCCTGCAGGCCGGCGGCAACATGGAAGGCAAGGAGACGCGCTTCGGCATCGTCGGCTCGGCGTTGTTCGCGACCATCACCACCGCGGCGTCCTGCGGCGCGGTCAATGCCATGCATGACTCCTTCACGCCCTTGGGCGGCATGGTGCCGATGTGGCTGATAGAACTCGGCGAGGTGGTGTTCGGCGGTGTGGGGTCAGGGCTCTATGGCATGCTCATCCTCGCCATCATGGCCGTGTTCATCGCCGGTCTCATGATCGGACGGACACCGGAATACCTCGGCAAGAAAATCGAGGCCTTCGAAATGAAGATGACGGCCATCGTCATCCTGCTGGTGCCGAGCCTCGTGCTCCTTGGCAGCGCCATCGCGGTCATGACTCCGGCCGGCCGGCTGGGCATTTTCAACCCCGGCGCACATGGCTTCTCCGAAGTGCTATACGCCTTCTCGTCCGCGGCGAACAACAACGGCAGCGCCTTTGCCGGTTTGTCGGCCAACACACCTTTCTACAACATCATCCTGGCCGTGGCGATGTGGCTCGGCCGCTTTGCCTTCATCGTTCCCGTGCTGGCCATCGCCGGCTCGCTTGCCGCCAAGAAGCGCATCGAGGTGACCGTCGGCACCCTGCCCACCCACGGTCCCCTGTTCGTCGCGCTGCTTGTCGGCACCGTCGTCTTGGTCGGCGCGCTGACGTACCTGCCCGCCCTCGCGCTGGGACCCGTGATCGAGCACCTGCAGCTCTTCGCGATTCATTGAGGATCACACCGTGGTACGCAAATCGTTGACCTTGTTCGACCCGGCTTTGCTCGGGCCAGCCATGGCGGACTCCTTTCGCAAGCTCTCGCCCCACGTGCAGCTGCGCAACCCGGTGATGTTCGTGGTGTATGTCGGCAGCATTCTCACCTCGCTCCTGTTCCTGCAGGCGCTGCGCGGGCAGGGCGAGGCGCCCGTAGGCTTCATTCTCGCGATCGCGGCGTGGCTGTGGTTCACGGTGTTGTTCGCGAATTTCGCCGAGGCGTTGGCCGAGGGCCGTAGTAAGGCCCAGGCAGCCTCGCTGCGCGGCCTGAAGCAATCCATCAGCGCGAAGAAGATGACCACCCCCACATACGGCAGCAACTGGGTGGCAACCCCTGCACCGGAACTGCGCAAGGGCGATTATTTTCTGGTCGAGATGGGCAACGTCATACCGGCGGACGGCGAGGTGGTGGAAGGCGTGGCCTCGGTTGACGAAAGCGCCATCACCGGCGAGTCGGCGCCCGTGGTGCGCGAATCGGGCGGCGATTTCTCGGCCGTGACCGGGGGCACGCGGGTGTTGTCGGACTGGCTCATCGTGCGGGTGGCCGTGAATCCCGGCGAGGCATTCATCGACCGCATGATCGCGATGGTGGAAGGCGCCAAACGCCAGAAGACGCCGAACGAGATCGCGCTCACCATCCTGCTCATCGCACTCACCGTCGTGTTTCTGCTGGCAACCGCAACCTTGCTGCCCTTTTCGCTGTTCAGCGTCTCGGTCGCGCAGGTCGGCGCGCCCGTCACCATCACCGTGCTCGTCGCCCTGCTCGTGTGCCTGATACCGACCACCATCGGCGGACTGCTCTCGGCGATCGGCGTCGCCGGGATGAGCCGCATGATGGCCTCGAACGTGATCGCCACGTCGGGTCGCGCGGTCGAGGCGGCGGGCGACGTCGACGTGCTGCTGCTCGACAAGACCGGCACCATCACTCTGGGCAATCGCCAGGCCGCGGCGTTCCTGCCCGCGGATGGCGTAAGCGAGCAACAACTGGCGGACGCGGCTTGCTTGAGTTCGCTGGCCGACGAGACACCGGAGGGGCGCAGCATCGTCATCCTCGCGAGACAGCGCTTCAAACTACGCGAGCGCGCCTTGAGCGAGCTCAACGCGACCTTCGTGCCCTTCTCGGCGCAGACGCGCATGAGCGGCGTCGACCTGGGGGAGCGCGAGGTACGCAAAGGTGCCGCGACGGCCGTGAAACAGTACATCGAGGCCAAGGGGTTCACTTACTCCGTGCGCGTGGCCCAGGTCGTCGACGAAGTCGCCCGCAAAGGCAGCACGCCGTTGGTGGTGGCGGACGAGGGACGCATCCTGGGAGTCGTCGAACTCAAGGACATCGTCAAGGGCGGCATCAAGGAGCGCTTCGGCGAACTGCGCCGCATGGGCATCCGGACCGTCATGATCACCGGCGACAACCGTCTCACGGCGGCCGCGATTGCGGCGGAGGCCGGGGTCGACGATTTTCTCGCCGAGGCGACGCCGGAGGCCAAGCTCAAGCTCATCCGCGAATACCAGGGCGAAGGCCGGCTCGTGGCCATGACCGGAGACGGCACCAACGATGCACCGGCGCTCGCTCAGGCCGACGTGGCGGTCGCCATGAACTCCGGCACGCAGGCCGCAAAAGAAGCCGGCAACATGGTCGACCTGGATTCGAATCCGACCAAGCTGCTGGAGATCGTCGAGGTCGGCAAACAGCTTCTGATCACGCGCGGGTCGCTCACCACCTTCTCCATCGCCAACGACGTCGCGAAGTACTTCGCCATCATCCCGGCGGCCTTCGCCACCACCTATCCGCAGCTGGCCGCGCTCGATGTGATGCGGCTGACGAGCCCCAACTCGGCCATCCTCTCCGCGGTGATATTCAACGCGCTCATCATCGTGGCGCTGATTCCGCTCGCCCTGAAGGGCGTCAAATACCGTGCACTCGGTGCCGCGGCGCTGCTCCGGCGCAATCTGCTGGTTTACGGGTTCGGCGGCTTGCTGGTGCCGTTCGCCGGAATCAAATTGATCGACATGACGCTCACCGTGCTGCGTCTTGTTTAGGCCGAGGATACCCATCGTGAAATCCCTGTTGCGTCCCCTGCTCGTGCTCTTCGTGGTGTTATCGGTGGTGACCGGCCTGCTGTATCCTCTGGCAATGACGGGCACCGGCCGACTGTTGTTTCCAACCCAGGTGGCGGGCAGCCTGGTGACGAACGGCGGCCGCGTGATCGGCTCTTCCCTGGTGGGGCAGTCGTTCGCCGATCCGAAGTATTTCTGGGGCCGCCTCTCCGCGACGGCGCCCATGCCGTACAACGGCAGCGCCTCGGGTGGCTCGAACCTGGGACCCACCAACCCGGCGCTGGCCGATGCCGCCAGGGCGCGCATCGCAGCGCTGCGCGCGGGCGATGACGGCAACGCGCTGCCCGTTCCGGTCGATCTGGTGACTGCCTCGGCCAGCGGACTCGATCCCCACATCAGCCCGGCAGCGGCGTTGTACCAGGTGCCGCGGGTGGCGCGGCTGCGCAACCTCAAGCCCGCGGCGGTACGCGCTCTCGTCAGGGCAAACACCGAAGGCCCGCAATGGGGCGTGCTCGGCGAGTCACGGGTGAACGTCCTCAAGCTGAATCTCGCGCTCGACAAAACCCGGTAGTCACCGACCGCATGCAGCGCCCCGATCCCGATGCCCTGCTTGCCAAGGTCCAAGAACAGGAAGCGCAGGCGCAACGCGGCAAGCTGCGCATCTACTTCGGATCCTCGGCCGGGGTGGGCAAGACGTTCGCCATGCTCGTCGCTGCACACACCAGCGTGGCCGCAGGACGCGACGTTCTCGTGGGCGTGGTGGAGACCCACGGGCGGGCGGAGACCGCGGCATTGCTGGACGGTTTGACGCTGCTGCCGCCGAAGCCGATTCTCTACAAGGGCAAGGACCTCACGGAGTTCGACCTCGATGGCGCGCTGGCGCGGCGTCCCTCCCTCGTGCTGGTCGACGAATTGGCGCACTCCAATGTGCAAGGCTCCCGGCATCCGAAGCGCTGGCAGGACGTCGTCGAACTGCTTGCCGCCGGCATCAGTGTCTACACCACCGTCAATGTGCAGCATCTGGAGAGCATGAACGACGTGGTGAACGGCATCACGAACGTGCGCGTCGCCGAGACCGTGCCGGATACGGTGTTCGATGAGGCCGACGAGGTCGTCTTGGTCGACATCCCGGCCGACGAACTGCTGTCGCGACTGCAGGCCGGCAAGGTTTACGTCGCACACCAGGCGGAACGCGCGGCCAACAATTTTTTTCGCCGCGGCAATCTCATGGCGTTGCGCGAACTGGCGCTGCGCCGCACGGCCGACCGGGTCGAGGGCGATGTACAAGCCTACCGCGTCGACCAGGCGATCGACTCGGTGTGGAAGACCGCGACGGCGCTGCTCACCTGCGTAGGGCCCGATGGCGGGGCCGAGCGGGTCGTGCGCGCCGCGGCAAGACTGGCGGGCCAGCTTAATGCGGATTGGCATGCCATCTACATCGAGACGCCGGCGTTGCAGCGCCTGCCGGCGGCGCGCCGCGAGAAAATCCTTGCCACACTGAATCTCGCGCAGGAACTCGGCGCGATCACCGCAGTGATCGCCCACCCACAGGTCGCCGAAAGCGTCATCGCCTATGCGCGCCGGAACAATCTCTCCAAGCTGGTCATCGGCCGCGATCCGGTGCGCCGCCTCTGGCCCTGGCAGCGCTCGAGCGGCCAGAAGCTTGCGCTGCTGGCACCCGACATCGACCTGGTCGAGATCGGCCGGTCGCAAACGCCGGCGGCGCACCGTGACGCGCCCGCCGGCACGTCCGCAATGCCGCAGGCCGATGTCGAGTCGACCGAGCGGCGGAAACGAAAAAACCTGCGCTTTCTCTGGGCGGCCGTGGCCTGTCTCGGCATCACCCTGGTGTCGATGCCGCTGGCGGCGCATTTCGACCGCTCGAACATCGTCGCCATTTTCATCCTGGGCGTGGTGCTCGTGGCGGTACGCTTCGGACGCGGTCCGGCGGCCCTGGCGGCGGTGCTGAACGTGGGCGCATTCGATTTCTTTTTCGTACCACCGCAGTTCTCCTTCGCGGTGAGCGACGTGCAGTACCTGCTGACGTTTTTCATCATGCTCACCGTGGGACTCATCACCGGGCAGTTGACCGCCGGGCTGCGTTTCCAGGCGCGCGTCGCCCTGCACCGGGAGGAACGCGCCCGCTCCCTGTACCGGATCGCCCGCGACCTGTCGGGCGCGGTACAGACGGAGCAGGTGCTGGCGATCAGCATGAAGTCGTTGGAGAGCACCTTTCACGCCAGCGCCGCGCTGCTGCTGCCGGACCCGACTGGCAAGATCGCGCCTCCCCTGCCGACCGGCACGGCGCCGTTGGCGGTCGATATTGGCATCGCACAATGGGCTTTCGATCGAGGCGAACCCGCGGGGTTCGGCACCGACACCCTACCGGGCAGCGCCGTGCTCTACATGCCGCTGCGTGCGCCCACTCTGGCGCGCGGGGTGCTCGCAGTGCAGGCGCATAACAAGCGATTGCTCAAGATCCCCGAGCAGCGCCAGCTGCTCGACACCTTCGCCGCCCTGATCGCCATCGCCCTCGAACGGGTGCACTACGTACACCTCGCCCAGGAAGCGGTGATCAACATGGAGTCGGAACGCCTGCGCAATTCGCTGCTGGCTGCACTGTCGCATGACCTGCGCACGCCGCTTACCGTCCTCGTGGGCTATGCCGAAGTGCTGGCGCTCACCAAACCACCCCTGTCCGACGCCCAACTGCAGATAACCAACGAAATGCAGGAGGAAGCGAAACGCATGAGCGCACTCGTGAGCAACCTGCTCGACATGGCACGCATCGAGAATGGGGAGGTTACGCTCAACCTCGAGTGGCAGCCGCTCGAGGAAGTGGTGGGCACAGCGCTGGAAGCTGCCAGAAACATGTTGAAGCAGCATAAAATCGTCGTGCGCCTTGCCCGCAATCTGCCGCTGGTGCGTTACGACGCGCTGTTGATCGAGCGGGTACTGGTGAACCTGCTCGAAAACGCGTCCAAGTACACGCCCCCCGGCTGCACCGTAACCTTGTCGGCTGACGTTGCCGCCGACCAACTCCGGGTATCCGTCGCCGACGATGGGCCCGGCCTGCCTTCGGGCCGGGAGACCGCCGTCTTCGAGAAGTTCACGCGCGGCGAACTCGAGTCCACCACGCCAGGAGTGGGCTTGGGGTTGGCGATCTGCCGGGCCATTGTCGAGTCGCATCACGGGACCATCGTAGGAAGCAACCGTACCGGCGGCGGTGCAATCTTCACGCTCACCCTGCCGCTCGGCATTCCCCCTGTTGCGGTGCCCGAGGAAGAAACCAGCGCCTGAGCCAGCCGCCATGTGACCAACGTCTCAGGCCCTCATTTAATGACGACAATTTTACGCGCGTTTTGCGATCCTCGATGGCATGAGCATGCAACCACAGGTGACGGCCGCCGGCACGCAACTCGAGAGCGGCGCGGATCTCGCGGGCGGCCCGCAGCGATCGATGATCGAGGCCATCGGCGTGGTCGTTGCCGCGCGCAATAGTGCAGACACCGTGGCTCCCTGCATCCTGAGCCTGTACGCCGCGCACAATCACGCCGGCTGGCGCAATGCCCTCTGGATCGTCGTCGTTGCCGCGGGGTGCACCGATCACACCGCCGAGAACGCCCGGCGAGTCATCGGCGCGTTCGGCGAGATCATCGAGGTACCCGCGACCGCCGCCGCGGCGGCGTTGCGGATCGGCGGCGCCGCCATCGTCGAGCATTTCAGCCGCAAGCCCCGCCACGTCATTCTCCTCACCGACACTGCGGCCAACGTCTGCGTAGAGAAGAACTGGATGGCGTCGCGGCTTGGCCGTCAATGGCCGAGCGAACGCGCTAACGCATGAATGTCTGCGCATCAACGGTGTTTGCGTCCTGATCGACGCAAGCGGGTCAAACCGACGGTTTTGATCTCGCTGCCGACTGCCAGGGGCAATCGGCGGGCTGCCCCTCTTTCCCGCTGACCTCTCATCCGAATTAAGTCAAGTCGGGAACTCGTTACTTTGGCTATGCCGTGCACGGGATCCGGCGGTGCGCCTGCCACGGTTGCGGCAGTGCACTTGCAACGTAGGCGCTCGAGTTTCTTTAGGCAGACCGCCTCCCTGCCCGGTATATTGACATAAGAGACTCGGGCGAATTGGAGATGCATGGAATGTCGATGAGTGAGGGCGCCTGGTGCGTTGTTTTGGCGAGCCGAAAAAAGGCGACGGCGCCTGAGATCGCGCTGCCGGAATACAGCGGCGCGTGGAAGCCTGCCTCCTTGATCACGCGCGACCCGCTGACGGAGACGATGCGGCGCGCGCATGCAGTCGCCTCACGTGAAAACATTCTGGCCGTCATCGCGGCGGATACGGGACACGGAAGACCGGGTGCGATTGGCGCGCTCGACCCCCAGAACGTGCTGGTCCAGCCGAGCCACCAGGGTACGGCCTATGAGGTGTTGCTCGCGTTGCTGCATCTCGCGCTGCGCGCCCCGCCGGAAACGCCGGTGGTGTTTCTGCCCTCCGATCATGTCGTGAGCGACGAAGACGTCGTCACCGACTCGCTGCTGAACATGATCGAGTGGATCGGGACCGATCCGCATCCCGTATATCTCCTGGGTGCGGTGCCCGAAGGCCCCCATGACCAGCTTGGCTACATCATCCCTTGGTATGACGCCTTTCAAATGGCGACTGGTGTTTATGAATTTGTCGAGGAACCTGAGGTGCGGCTGGCGCGCAAACTGATCGACGCCGGCGGTCTTTGGAACACTTTCATCTTCGGGGGAACGCTGTCTTCGTTGACCAATCTTTTTCGACAAAGGTTCGGCGCCACCATCGACGCCATGCAGAGTGGGTTGAAGGTCATGCTAAACGATCCCGAGGATACGTCGACTTTACGGGGAATCTATGATCACGTAGCGCCCGCGGATTTCTCGCAGGACGTGCTGACCGATCAAACCGATCGACTGAGCGTGCTGCGCATGCCGCGCTGCGGATGGTGGCCCCTGAAAGCACCGAAACGTCGGCTCGGTTCGTTGAATTCGATCAATGGCAACGGAGAGCAACCCGCCGCGAAGGGTGGCGACGGAAGTGCGCCGCAGGATGCCGCGCGACGCTCTGGCTGAATCGCAGCGCCGTACGACCAAGGGTAGGCGCCGCGACTCGTACGATACCCTTTAGTTCTTCGCGCTTCCCGGTTCCGCCATGCCTCGATGCATGGACGCGAGCGCCGAATCCGGCGCGACGTGCGACACCGCCGCCCTCACTTTGTTCGCGAAGCCAGACACTACCTTCAACTCGCCTTTCATCATCGCGTCGTAGCCTGTCTTGGCAACATCGCTCGGGTCGTCCTTGCTATCGTCGTCTCCCACCTTGGTATCGAGCATGCCAGCCGTCTTGAAAAAATTGGTAGCCGTCGCGCCGGGCATAAGACACGTGACCGTGACGCCGCTGTCCTTCAATTCGTTGCTGAGCGCCACGGAAAACGAATCCAGGAACGCCTTAGTGCCGTTGTACACCGCCTGAAACGTGCCGGGCATCAGGCCGGCGATGGAGCCGGTGATCAAAATGCGGCCCTGGCCACGGGCACGCATGTCCCGCCCGACCCGGTGGATCAAACGAATAGTGCCGTCAACGTTGGTATGTACGACGTGCAGAGCCTCAGACAGGTCTTGATCCAAAAACGCGTGACCCAGGCCTCGGCCGGCATTTGCCAACAGAAGGTCGACTAATTTCCCCGTAGCTTCGATTGCCGTCGATAGTTTTCCGATGCCTTCCGTGGTGGAAAGATCGCACTCGACCGCGGTTACCCGGGTGCCGCCGATCGACAAACTGGTCGCCGCTTCGTGGATCGTCGCTTCGTCGGCCGCGATGACCAGGTCAAAACCGTCTTTCGCGCAGAGGCGCGCCAACTCGAGACCGATTCCGCTCGATGCGCCGGTCACCACCGCCAATTGCTTGATTGCGCTGTTCATTGAATTCATCTCCGTTAAAAAAATCAGTGCTGGTGTAACCTGCCGGCGTTCGAATTGATGCAGCACTTGCATGACGGATGGTGAAAGAAAGGGCTTACGCACAGGCATGCCGTCCGACATCAACGATCGGACGTAGCGATTTCTTACGTGCGACACCGCGATTGCGTTACATCGGGTGACGGGACCACTCCCTATAGTCGCCCCTAATTCAACGGAGATTCGAATGGCCGACAAACTCATGCGTACTCAATTCGACGATGCACCGCTCGTCGCAGCCAAGGATCCGGATCCACGCGCCGTGGGCGGCGCAGGTACCGAGGAGTCCGACCAGGTTATCGGCCGTACCGTCACCATCAATCGGCCGCGTGCCGAACTCTATGGTTTCTGGCGGGACTTTCGCAATCTGCCGAGATTCATGCATGACATCGAGCGCATCACCGTCACGGACGCAGTCCATTCGCATTGGGTGGTCAGCGCACCTGGCGAATCTGCCGAGTGGGATGCCGTGGTCACCGAGGACATTCCCAACGAAGTTATTGCATGGACCTCGGCGGAGGGCGCCAAAGTCCGTAACAACGGGCGCGTCGAATTTCGCGAGGCGCCTGCGGGGCGCGGAACCGAGGTAAGCATCACGTTGGTTTATGACCAGCCGGCCGGCGTGCTTGGCAAGCTGATTGGAAAGCTCTATCAAAAAGAGCCTCGCATCCAGGCTCGGCGTGAGTTGCGCCGCTTCAAACAGCTGATGGAAACCGGCGAGGTGTCGACAGCCGCCCCTCCGCATGCGGCGCCCCGCGCTTAACCCTTGAACCTACAACGTTAATCCAGGATACAGTCAATGCGCGCACTTACATGGCATGGCCGGCACGATGTACGGGTCGACTCCGTTCCCGATCCGACAATCGTCAACCCCCGTGACGCCATCATCGAGATCACGTCGACGGCGATTTGCGGTTCAGATCTGCATCTCTACGATCACTATATTCCGACCATGAAATCGGGAGATATCCTCGGGCACGAGTTCATGGGTAAGGTTGTCGAGGTAGGCCCGGGCAACGCCAAGTTGAAGGTAGGCGATCGCGTCGTCGTGCCGTTTGTCATTGCCTGCGGCAAGTGTTTTTTTTGCGAAAAGCAGCAATTCTCGGCCTGCGACAATTCGAATCCGGCTGAAACTGCAGATATGTCTGAAACCTTGTACGGTTATCCCATGACCGGCGCTTTCGGCTATTCCCACCTGACCGGCGGCTACGCGGGCGGCCAGGCGGAGTACGCGCGAGTGCCGTATTCGGACGTAGGGCCCATTGTCGTTCCCGACGGCGTGGACGACGAGAAGGTGTTGTTCCTGTCGGACATCCTGCCGACCGGCTGGATGGCCGCCGAGAATTGCATGATCGAGCCGGGCGACACGGTCGCAGTCTGGGGATGCGGTCCCGTAGGTCTATTCGCCATTCAGAGCGCGCTCATCATGGGCGCGGCACGAGTGATCGCCGTCGATCACTATCCCCACCGGCTCGAACTCGCCAAGTCCCTGGGTGCGCAGGTCATCAACTTTGACGAGGTGAACGTGCGCGAGGCCTTGGTCGAGATGACCGGGGGCATCGGTCCTGATGCCTGCATCGACGCGGTCGGCATGGAAAGCCATGGGTTTTCCATCGACAACGTCGGTGATCACATCAAAGCAGCCGTGGGCCTCGCCACTGACAGGCCGCATGCCCTGCGCCAGATCATCGTTGCCTGCCGGAAAGGCGGACGGGTGTCCATTCCTGGCGTCTACGGCGGTATGGCGGATAAATTTCCGATCGGGGCATTAATGGAGAAGGGGTTGTCCGTCAAAAGCGGCCAGACGCATGTTCAGAAGTATCTGCCGAAACTCCTCGATTTGATCATGGAAGGAAAAATCGATACCACCTTCCTGATCAGCCATCGGCTGCCGTTGGAGCAGGCGCCGCAGGGATACAAGATGTTCAAGGAACAGCAGAACGAGGTTACGAAAGTGGTTCTGAAGCCGCACTAACAGCGGCCGGTCCTTCCGGGATAAGCACTTCATTGGCCGGCGGGCAAATCCGGATAGCGGGCAACGTTTCCGATGGCGAATACGCTCTCTCGAGCTGCCGGCCCAGAAGAAATTACGCGCCCTTTTCTTCGTGCACGGCGAGGATCATGGTGCCCACCTCGCGGCCCGACAGCCCCTCGAGCGGCACGGAGCCTGGCGCTATCAGGTGAACTTCCAACTTGCGCTGTGTCAGCGAGGCAGCGGCCTCAAGCCCGATGAAGCTCGCCCCAAGATAGCCCCGCAGCGCGCGCTCGACGCTGCAGCAATCATCGCGTCGGCATCTCGCAAGGTGCGCAGCACGTAACCATTGGGACGGTCGACCCCGGCAGTGCGGGCCGCTTGGGTTCCGTTCCCGTGGCTAGCACCAGCGTATCGAATCCGAGTTCTTCTCCCGTTGAAGGCCTCAACGCGCGGTGCTGCCGGCGACGAACCCTCCCTCGGGAATTCCTCAGACGGGAATGCCGACGGAGGCTGTAGGCGCATTTCTTATTGTGAACCTGTTCAACAGCTATCGGGGCTGTCATGTACCGCGGTATGCTCTACGGCGGCCCTTTTTACCTCAAACATCACTTTAATCACCCCAAGGAAGCCTGTGATCAAGAAGATCGTCATCTTGGCCGTCTGCGCGTTCAGCCTTGCCCGCCAAGCCGGCGCCCAGCAGGCCCCCTCGCCTGAGCCGATCACCGCCATTCTTGCTGGACGGCTGATTGACGTCCTCGGCGGCCGAGTATTGACGCGACAGGTCATCCTCGTGCGCGGCGGCCGGATAGAGGCTGTGGGTCCGGCTTTGCCGATTCCGCCGGGAGCAGAAACCCTGGATATGTCGGACATGACCGTCTTGCCTGGATTGATCGATTGTCACACCCATCTTGCCGACATCACTTCCTCTGAACCCATGGATGTTCTGAAGATGAGTGCCGCAGAGACGGCATATGCGGCGATACCAAACGCCAGGCTCACGTTGCTCTCCGGCTTCACCACAGTGCGCGACGTAGGCGTCTATCGCGCGTTCAACGACGTTGCGATGCGCGATGCCATTGCGCAGGGAATCATTCCCGGGCCACGAATGTACGTGGCCGGCGCCTATGTCACCATCAGCGAAGGAGCGGGGGCGATGACGGGGCTGGCCCTCGATATCCAGCTGCCGAAGGATTTGCGCTTTGGTGAGGCGAATGGACCGTGGGAGGTACGCCAGAAGATTCGTGAGCTTGCGCACCGGGGAGCGGACCACATCAAGGTCCTCTCGACGGGCGCCGTGCTGACACACGGCAGCAATCCCAAGTCCATCGAATTTACGCCCGAAGAATTGAGTGCGGCGGTGGAGGAAGCGGCCAACTTCGGACTTCGGGTCGAGGCGCATGCGCACGCAACTGAGGGCATCAAGAATGCCATTCGTGCCGGAGTGGCATCGATTGAGCATGCCACGTTGATCGACGATGAAGGAATCGCGCTTGCCAAGAAGCATGGCACCTATCTGGACATGGACATCTACGATGAGGAATGCATCGAGTCCGCGCCGGATACACCGAAGGATTTTCTACAGCACGACCATGATCTCGGGGAGGCTCAACGGCGTAATTTCACGAAAGCGGTCCGCGCGGGCGTCAAAATGAGCTTCGGGACCGATACCGGAATCTGCCCGTATGGCATCGCCGCCCGTCAATTCGCGTTCATGGTCAAATATGGCATGACCCCGATGCAGGCCATTCAAGCAGCCACGGTCAACGCGGCCGATCTCATAGGCCATTCCGAACTATTCGGCTCAATAACCGCCGGTAAATCCGCCGACATCATCGCGATTGCGGGTGACCCCACGATCGACATTCATGCGCTGGAACACGTGGGCTTCGTCATGAAGGAGGGCCGGATTTACAAGTACGAGCACTAGCAGGTATTCACTGCGCCGACGACTTGCGCACCCAGGGGATCAATACACTCGTCGTGCGTTGATATTGCCGATATTCTTCGCCGTGAGCCTCGACCGAATGCTTCTCGGTGAGCGGTACTCCGGTGACGCGCAACAAGAAATACGAGATGAGCACGGGGCACACGATGGCCACCCATCCGAAGGGCAGCGCCAGAGCGGCAACGGCGAAGCCAACCCAGGTGACGATTTCAAAGAAGTAATTGGGATGCCGCGAATACCGCCACAACCCAATATCCAATATTTTTTTCCTGGCGTTCTTGATACGTTTGAACACCTGAGATTGCCAATCCGCCACCGCCTCGCCCACGACGCCTACCGCAGCGATTGCCAGGCCGACCCATTCAAGCACGGCGATATGGGGGTCCGGTGCATGAGCGGCCAGCAAAAATGGAGCGGAGAATATGACCGCAACCATGGCCTGCAACTCGAAGAAAAGCAAGAACGCCCCAGGTGTCTTCCATTGCTCGCGCAGAGTGCGGTAACGCTTGTCTTCCGAGGGATGG